>JAPPVO010006076.1:0-21926 GCA_030407325.1 Camellia japonica | reverse complement strand
ATTTATTAATAAAATGGGCGATTTATTATGAAATTAGAAACCTCAAGAGGTGGAATGTAATTTCCAGAACGTTAGGAGGTGATTCACATTTTAATTAAACTTCAAAAAGTGTATTTGTAATTTACCCTAAAATATATTAGCAATTTTAATTCTTAAATATTTTACTCTAAATACTCCTTTCTCTACAAAAAAAAAAAGGAAAAAAAAAATTCTCAATCTATCTATCTATCTATATTATATATCTATCTATACTATATATTAAACAAAAGGGGGTTTTTAACCCCAAGCCTTGTGGGAGCTCCAATCTCCCAATCTAAATTTCTTGATTTTTTTATTTAAAAAAAAAAAACCTTAGCATTTATTAACTTCTTCCAACCCCCAAGTCTTACTCTCATAATAACACTTTAATGCATTAAGAACAAGTATAAAAAAAATTCTTTGAAATCCAACACATGAACTCCTTGAAAAATCTCAACACATATGATTATTATTCCTCATAACAACACTTTAATGCATTAACAACAAGCATTAAAAAAATTCTTGAAAAGTCCAACACATATAATTATTATCAAAATATTAAACTTTAATATAATATAAAAAAAAAGAAGACATTTAATTCCTTGAAAAGTTCAACACATATGATTATTATCAAAATATTAAACTTTAATATAATATAAAAAAGGAAAAAAAGAAGACATTTAAAAAAAAACATTTAAAAATCGCAATTCACATATATAGATAACTAACCTATCACCCGTGCTATGTACGGGATAATTATAGATATTTATATTTGTTTTAGATTTTTTTAATATATAACTATGTTTTTAAAGATTTTTTATAAAAATAATTTAACAATCTTATCACTAACCATAGTGTATGAGAGAAGTTGAAAAAGGTACTGCAGTAACTATACACAGATTATATCTATAATTATTTGTATGAGGGGATTTTAAATACTGATCAGAGGATTTTGACCAAATCAATAAATGCAGATATGTGGAAAGACATATGGATTGAAAAAAGTTAATAAATGCTAATAAGGAGATTTTGACCAAATCAATAAATGCTGAGTTTTTTTTTTAAGTAAAAAATTTAGAAAATTCAGATTGGGATATTGAAACTCCCACAGGCCTTCGGGTTAAAAACCCCTTATGCTTAATATATAGTATAGATAGATAGATAGATAGATAGATAGATATTATAAGATGAGAGAAATAAAATGCTATCTTATTATAATGGATGAGATCTTATAAAAAAAAACGTGTAGACATGAATGCCCTCCTATTTTATTGTGTTTACAATTATCTATATATGTGAATTGTGATTTTTAAATGTTTTTTTTTTTTAAATGTCTTCCTTTTTTCCTTTTTTATATTATATTAAAGTTTAATATTTTGATAATAATCATACTAGCCTATCACCCGTGCTATGCACGGGATAATTATAGATATTTAAATTTGTTTTAGATTTTTTTTTAATATATAAATTATGTTTTTTAAGATTTTTTATAAAAATTATTTAACAATCTTATCACTAAACCATAGTGTATGAAAAAAGTTGAAAATGGTACTGCAGTAACTATACACAGATTGTATCTATAATTATTTGTATGAGGGGATTTTAAATGCTGATTAGGGGATTTTGACCAAATCAATAAATGCAGGCATGTGGAAAGACATGTGGATTGAAAAAAGTTAATAAATGCTGATTAGGGAATTTTGACCAAATTAATAAATGCTGACTTTTTTTTTTTAATAAAAAATTTAGAAAATTCATATTGGAATATTGAAACTCTCACAAGCCTTGAGGTTAAAAATCCCTTTTTGCTTAATATATAGTATAGATATAGATATAGATATAGATAGATAGATGTAGATATAGATATAGATATAGATATAGATAATATAATATAGATAGATGGATGTGTTGAAATTTTCAAGGAATTTTGTTTATGCTCGTCTTTAATGCATTAAAGTTTACTTATGAGGGGGTTTTAATCAAATCTCCCAAAAGGCATTGGGATTGGGAGAAATTAACAAATGTTGAGTTTTTTTTTTTTTTAAATCAAAAAATTAGAAAATTAGGATTAGGATATTGGAGCTCCTACAAGGCTTGTAGGTTAAAAACCTCATTTTCCTTAGATAATTGTGTTTATAATTATCTATATATGTGAATAGCGATTTTTAAATGTCTTTTTTTTTTTTTTTAAATGTCTTCTTTTTTTCCTTTTTTATATTATATTAAAGTTTAGTATTTTGATAACAATCATATGTGTTAGACTTTTCAATGAATTAAATGTCTTTTTTTTTTAATTATATTATATTAAAGTTTAATATTTTGATAATAATCATATGTGTTCAACTTTAAAGTGTTATTATGAGGGATAATAATCATATGTGTTGGGATTTTTCAAGGAATTCATTTGTTGGGTTTCAAAGAATTTTTTTTATGCTTGTTCTTAATGCATTAAAGTGTTATTATGAGAGTAAGACTTGGGGTTGGGAGAAGTTAATAAATGCTAAGGTTTTTTTTTTTTTTAAATCAAAAAATTAAGAAATTTAGATTGGGAGATTGGAGCTCCCACAAGGCTTGGGGTTAAAAGCAAATGGGGGTTTTTAACCCCAAGCCTTGTGGGAGCTCCAATCTCCTAATCCTAATTTTCTAATTCTTTGATTTAAAAAAAAAAAAAAAAACCTCAGCATTTATTGACTTCTCCTAACCCAACCTCAGCATTTATTGACTTTTCCCAACCCACCATCCCTTTTGACTTCTCTCATAATTATTGCAATATCCTTTTCAATTTCTGCCATAAACTATGGTTACACACAAAAATAAAAAATAAAAAAGATAAGAATTTAGCTATAGATCTCAAAAAGATATAACATCTAAATTTGAATTATGATTTAATAATATAATTATGTTTTTTTTTTTATGTATATCTATCAAAATTTTAAATCACTTAATGGAACAAATTAATCAATTTTCCAAAATTATTGATTTTTAATTTACAAAATAGATTAAAAAAAACTATTGATTGATTTATTTATTTAATAACAAAAATATTTCATAATCTCTCTCTCTTAATCTCTCTCACAAATTTTCGAAAAAAAATATTAAAACTTGCATTCATTTTCTCTTCTCCAAAAAATCAAATAGGAGCTCCAATCTCCTAATCCTAATTTTCTAATTTTTTGATTTAAAAAAAAAATCTTCAGCATTTATTGACTTCTCCCAACCCAACCTCAGCATTTATTGACTTTTCCCAACCCACAATCCCTTTTGACTTCTCTCATAATTATTGCAACACCCTTTTCAATTTCTTCCATACACTATGGTTACACACAAAAATTTAAAAAAAAAAGATAAGAATTTAGCTATAGATCTCAAAAAGATATAACATCTAAATTTGAATTGTGATTTAATAATATAATTATGTATTTTTTTCTGTATATCTATCAAAATTTTAAATTACTTAATGGGACAAATTAATCAATTTTTCAAAATTATTGATTTTTAATTTACAAAATAGATTAAAAAAAACTATTGACTGATTTATTTATTTAATAACAAAAATATTTCATAATCTCTCCCTCCTAATCTCTCTCAAAAATTTTCAAAAAAAAATATTAAAACTTGCATTAATTTTCTCTTCTCCAAAAAATCAGATAATATTTTCTATTAAAATTGTAGATATCTACCTATATTTATATATTATATTATAACATAACAAAAAAAACTAAAAAACTAAAAAAAAATGCCTGTGGAAGCTCCAATCTCCTAATCCTAATTTTCTAATTTTTTGATTTAAAAAAAAAAAACCTCAGCATTTATTGACTTCTCATAACCCAACCTCAGCATTTATTGACTTTTCCCAACCCACAATCCCTTTTGACTTCTCTCATAATTATTGCAATATCCTTTTCAATTTCTCCCATAAACTATGGTTACACACAAAAATAAAAAATAAAAAAGATAAGAATTTAGCTATAGATCTCAAAAAGATATAACATCTAAATTTGAATTATGATTTAATAATATAATTATGTATTTTTTTTTATGTATATCTATCAAAATTTTGAATCACTTAATGGAACAAATTAATCAATTTTCCAAAATTATTGATTTTTAATTTACAAAATAGATTAAAAAAAACTATTGATTGATTTATTTATTTAATAACAAAAATATTTCATAATCTCTCTCTCCTAATCTCTCTCACAAATTTTCAAAAAAAAAATATTAAAACTTGCATTCATTTTCTCTTCCCCAAAAAATCAAATAGGAGCTCCAATCTCCTAATCCTAATTTTCTAATTTTTTGATTTTAAAAAAAAAACCCTCAGCATTTATTAACTTTTCCCAACCCAACCTCAGCATTTATTGACTTTTCCCGACCCACAATCCCTTTTGACTTTTCTCATAATTATTGCAACACCCTTTTCAATTTCTCCCATGCACTATGGTTACACACAAAAATTTTTAAAAAAAGATAAGAATTTAGCTATACATCTCAAAAAGATATAACATCTAAATTTGAATTGTGATTTAATAATATAATTATGTATTTTTTTTTCTGTATATCTATCAAAATTTTAAATTACTTAATGGGACAAATTAATCAATTTTCCAAAATTATTGATTTTTAATTTGCAAAATATATTAAAAAAAACTATTGACTGATTTATTTATTTAATAACAAAAATATTTCATAATCTCTCCCTCCTAATTTCTCTCACAAATTTTCAAAAAAAAATATTAAAACTTGCATTCATTTTCTTTTCTCAAAAAATCAGATAATATTTTCTATTAAAGTTGTAGATATCTACCTATATTTATATATTATATTATAACATAACAAAAAAAACTAAAAAACTAAAAAAAAAATCTTTAAAGTTTATCTAAATAAACTTTAAATCAATAAAACTCACATATCTAACTCACATCATAACTTACCTAAATAATAATAATTAAAAACAAATGGAAACCACAGATAAATTAAATTTTAAAAAAAAAAAGATACCCACAACTCCATCTTAAATAAATTGAAAAAAAAAATACCCGAATAGAAACCACACAAAAATAAAAATAAAAATAAAAATAAAAAGATATATCTATCTATTTATCTATATCTATACTATATATTAAGCAAAATGAGGTTTTTAACCCCCAAGGCCTATAGAAGCTTCAATATCCCAATCTGAATTTTTTAAATTTTTTATTTAAAAAAAAAACTCAGCATTTATTGATTTTGTCAAAATTCCCTGATTAGCATTTATTAACTTTTTTTCAATCCATATATCTTTCCACATGCCCGCAATTATTGATTTGGTCAAAATCCCCTGATCAGCATTTAAAATCCACTTATACAAATAATTATAGATACAATTCGTACATAGTTACTGCAGTACCCTTTTCAACTTCCCCCATACACTATGGTTAGTGATAAGAAAAAAATCTTAAAAAACATAATTTATATATTAAAAAAAATCTAAAACAAATATAAATATCTATAATTATCCCGTGCATAGCACGGGTGATAGGCTAGTAAATATATTAAGGCAAAGGGGTTTCTAAACCCCAAGTCTTGTGGGAGCTCCAATCTCTCAATCTTAATTTTCTAAATTTTGGGTTAAAAAAAAAAACTCAGCATTTATTGATTTGGTCAAAATCTCCAGATCAGCATTTATTAACTTTTTTCAATTCACATACCTGAATTTATTGATTTGATCAAAATCTCTGAATAGTATTTAAAATCCCCTCATACAAATAATTATAGATACAGCCCGTGCATAATTAATGCAGTAGCCTTTTTAATTTCTCATGTACACTATGGTTAGTGATAAGATTATTAAATTATTTTTATAAAAAATCTTTAAAAACATAATTTATATATTAAAAAAATATTAAAACAAATATAAATATCTATAATTATTCAGTGCATAGAACGGGTAATAGGCTAGTCTATCTATACTATATATTAAGCAAAAGGGGGTTTTTAACCCAAAGGTCTGTGGGAACTTCAATATGTCAATCCTAATTTTCTAATTTTTTGTTTTTTTTTTTTAAAAAAAATAATCTCAGCATTTATTAACTTCTCTCAACCCACAAGACTTTTTGACTTCTCTTATAATTGCTGCAGTACCTTTTCCAAAGCAAATCATTTGTATATTAAAAAAAAATTAAAACAAATAAATATAAATATCTATATCTATATCTATCTATTTATTTATATCTATCTCTAACCCATAAGTTTTGTGGGAGTTCCAATATCTGAACCTTAATTTCTTAATTTTTTTGATTTTTTTTATAAAAAAAACTTAGCACTTATTAAATTTTTCTAAGTCTTTTTAACTTCTCTAATACACACACTCTTTTTAACTTTTCACATACCTATTGCAAACAGTGAGTCTCCTTTTTGTTTTCTCCTTCTTTACTTCTCACTTCTACACTTTCAACTTCAGTGACCACGTATGCAAATAGTAAGTCTTCTTTTTGTTTTCTCCTTCTTGACTTTTCCTTTTGTTTACTGTTTTAATATTGTAGTTAGATAGCACATAAAAATATTTGTGATTTGTCTAGCGAATAAAAAATTATAATTTGTTTTTTTAATATGATTGAAGTTAGATAAGTATAAACCCTCACAAAGAGAAAAATGTGATTATAATTAGTTGAATGATTCTTTTTTTTTTTAATGTGATTGTAGTTAGTTTAATAGTTCTTTTTTTTTTCATTTATTTATTTTATTATGTGAAAAATGTGATGTGATTGTAATTTGTTCAATGACTCTTTTTTTTAATATGATTGTTGTAGTTAGTTCAATTCTTTTTTTTTTTAATGTTATTTAATCTTTTTATTTACTATTTTAATTTTATTTTTGATTTTTTAATATGATTGAAGTTGGATAAATATAAACCCTCACAAAGAGAAAAATGTGATTATAATTAGTTGAATGATTCTTTTTTTTTAATGTGATTTTAGTTAGTTTAATAGTTCTTTTTTTTTCATTTATTTATTTTATTATGGGAAAAATGTGATGTGATTGTAGTTTGATCAATGGCTATTTTTTTTAATATGATTGTTGTAGTTAGTTCAATATTTTTTTTTAATGTTATTTAATCTTTTTATTTACTATTTTAATTTTATTTTTAATATGATTGAAGTTAAATAAACATAAACACTCATAAAGAAAAAAATGTGATTGTAGTTAGTTCAATAAATTTTTTTTTTTAATGTGATTGTAGTTAGTCAATAGTTTTTTTTTTTTCATTTATTTATTATTTTTATTATGGAAAAAATGTGATGTGATTATAGTTTGTTCAATGGTTTTTTTTTTTAATGTGATTTAATCTTTTATTTACTATTTTAATGGTTTTTCTTTACAATCTATCTATCTATCTATCTATATCTATATCTATACTTCTATACTATATATTAAGCAAAATGAGGTTTTTAACCTCTAAGGCCTGTGGAAGCTTCAATATCCCAATATAAATTTTCTAAATTTTCTAATTTTTTTATTTTTATTTAAAAAAAAAACTCAGCATTTATTGATTTGGTCAAAATCTCCTGATCAGCATTTATTAAATTTTTTCAATTCACATGTCTTTCCACATGTTTATATTTATTGATTTGGTCAAAATCCACTAATCAGCATTTACAATCCCCTCATACAAATAATAATAGATACAATCCGTGTATAGTTACTGCAGTACCCTTTTCAACTTCTCCCATACACTATGGTTAGCGATAAGATTGTTAAATTATTTTTATAAAAAATCTTAAAAAACATAATTTATATATTAAAAAAAATCTAAAACAAATATAAATATCTATAATTATCCCGTGCATAGCACGGGTGATATGCTAGTACTATATATTAAGCAAAAAGGGGTTTTTAACCCCAAGCCTTATGGGAGCTCCAATCTCCCAATCTAAATTTCTTGATTTTTTGATTTTAAAAAAAAAAAATCTTAACATTTATTAACTTCTCTCAACTCTCAAGTCTTACCTTCATAATAACACTTTAATGCATTAAAAACAAGCATAAAAAAAAATTCTTTGAAATCCAACACATATGAATTCCTTGAAAATTCCCAACACATATGATTATTATCCCTCATAATAACACTTTAATGCATTAATAACAAGCATAAAAAAATTTCTTGAAAAGTCCAACACATATGATTACTATCAAAATATTAAACTTTAATATAATATAATAAAAAAAAAGATATTTAATTCCTTGAAAAGTCCAACACATATAATTATTATCAAAATATTAAATTTTAATATAATATAAAAAAAGGAAAAAAAGAAGACATTTTAAAAAAAAAAAGAAGAAGAAAACATTAAAAAATCACAATTCACATAAATACAATCCGTGCATAGCATGGGTGATACGCTAGTCTATACTATATATTAACCAAAAGGGGGTTTTTAACCCCAAGCCTTGTGGGAACTCCAATCTCCTAATCTAAATTTCCTGATTTTTTGATTTTTAAAAAAAAAAAATCTTAGCACTTATTAACTTCTCTCAACTCTCAAGTCTTACCCTCATAATAACACTTTAATGCATTAAGAACAAGTATAAAAAAAATTCTTTGAAATTTAACACATATGAATTCCTTGAAAAGTCCCAACACATATGATTATTATCCTTCATAATAACACTTTAATTCATTAAGAACAAGCATAAAAAAAATTTCTTGAAAAATCCAATACATATGATTATTATCAAAATATTAAACTTTAATATAATATAATAAAAAAAAAAGACATTTAATTCCTTGAAAAGTCCAACACATATGATTATTATCAAAATATTAAACTTTAATATAACATAAAAAAGGGAAAAAAAAAGACATTTTTAAAAAAAAAAAATTAACAATCACAATTCACATATATAAATAATTGTAAACACAATTCGTGCATAACACCTCCAAGCCTTGGGTATGGTTGGACTTTTTTACTACTTTAATGTTGCCAAAAAAGAATAATTTGTTGATATTTTAAGCTTTTTAGGTAATCTATACTATATATTAAGTAAAAGGGGGTTTTTAACCCTAAGTCTTGTGGGAGCTCCAATCTCCCAATCTAAATTTCTTGATTTTTTTATTTTAAAAAAAAAAACTTAGCATTTATTAACTTCTCCCAACCTCCAAGTCTTACCCTCATAATAACATTTTAATGCATTAAGAACAAGTATAAAAAAAATTCTTTGAAATCCAACACATATGAATTCCTTGAAAAGTCCCAACACATGATTATTATCCCTCATAATAACACTTTAATGCATTAAGAACAAGCATAAAAAAAATTTATTGAAAAGTCCAACACATATGATTATTATCAAAATATTAAACTTTAATATAATATAATAAAAAAAAAGACATTTAATTCCTTAAAAAGTCTAACACATATGATTATTATTAAAATATTAAACTTTAATATAATATAAAAAAGAAAATAAAAAAAGGCATTTAAAAAAAAAAAAGACATTTAAAAATCACAATTCATATATATAGATAATTGTAAACACAATCCATGCATAGCACGGGTGATATGCTAGTCTATACTATATATTAAGCAAAATGGGGTTTTTAACCCCAAAGCCTGTGGGAGCTCCAATCTCCTAATCCTAATTTTCTAATTTTTTGATTTAAAAAAAAAAAACCTCAGCATTTATTGATTTCTCCCAACCTAATCTCAGCATTTATTGACTTCTCCCAACCCACAATTCCTTTTTGACTTCTCTCATAATTATTGCAACACCCTTTTCAATTTCTCC
This sequence comes from Camellia japonica, assembly GCA_030407325.1. Classification (NCBI taxonomy): domain Eukaryota; kingdom Viridiplantae; phylum Streptophyta; class Magnoliopsida; order Ericales; family Theaceae; genus Camellia; species Camellia japonica. The sequence goes on along the minus strand of JAPPVO010006076.1, from coordinate 12,140 downwards.
CATACACTATGGTTACACACAAAAATAAAAAAATTAAAAAAGATAAGAATTTAGCTATAGATCTCAAAAAGATATAACATCTAAATTTGAATTATGATTTAATAATATAATTATGTATTTTTTTTAGATATATCTATAAAAATTTTAAATCACTTAATGGGACAAATTTATCAATTTTCCAAAATTATTGATTTTTAATTTACAAAATAGATTAAAAAAAACTATTGACTAATTTATTTATTTAATAACAAAAATTACTTCATAATTTCTTCCAACCCAACCTCAGCATTTATTGATTTCTCCCCACCCACAATCCTTTTTGACTTCTCTCATAATTATTACAACACCCTTTTCAATTTCTCCCATACACTATGGTTACACACAAAAATAAAAATAAAAAGATAAGAATTTAGTTATAGATCTCAAAAAGATATAACATCTAAATTTGAATTATGATTTAATAATATAATTATGTATTTTTTTTTATGTATATCTATCAAAATTTTAAATCACTTAATGGGACAAATTAATCAATTTTCCAAAATTATTGATTTTTAATTTACAAAATAGATTAAAAAAAACTATTGACTGATTTATTTATTTAATAACAAAAATTATTTCATAATTTCTTCCAACCCAACCTCAGCATTTATTGACTTCTTCCAACCCACAATCTCTTTTGACTTCTCTCATAATTATTGCAACACCCTTTTCAATTTCTCCCCTAAAAATAAAAAATAAAAAGATAAGAATTTAGCTATAGATCTCAAAAAGATATAACATCTAAATTTGAATTATGATTTAATAATTATGTATTTTTTTTTATGTATATCTATCAAAATTTTAAATCACTTAATGGGACAAGTTAATCAATTTTCCAAAATTATTGATTTTTAATTTACAAAATAGATTAAAAAAAACTATTGACTGATTTATTTATTTAATAACAAAAATATTTCATAATCTCTCTCACAAATTTTTTAAAAAAATATTAAAACTTGCATTCATTTTCTTTCCCAAAAAAATCAGATAATATTTTCTATTAAAGTTGTAGATATCTACCTATATTTTATATATTATATTATAAATAACAAAAAAAACTAAAAAACTAAAAAAAAAAATCTTTAAAGTTTATCTAAATAAACTTTAAATCAATAAAACTCATATGTCTATCACATATCTAACTCACTTCATAACTTACCTAAATAATAATAATTAAAAACAAATGAAAACCGCAGATAAATTAAATTTTAAAAAAAAGATACCCACAACTCCATCTTAAATAAATTGAAAAAAAAAATACCCGAATAGAAACCACACAAAAATAAAAATAAAAATAAAAAGATATATCTATCTATCTATCTATCTATCTATATATATACTATATATTAAGCAAAATGAGGTTTTTAACCCCCAAGGCCTATGGGAGTTTCAATATCCCAATCTGAATTTTTTAAATTTTTTATTTAAAAAAAAAAAACTCAGCATTTATTGATTTGGTCAAAATCCCCTGATCAGCATTTAAAATCCCCTCATACAAATAATTATAGATACAATTCGTGTATAGTTACTGCAGTACCATTTTCAACTTCCCCCATACACTATGGTTAGTGATAAGAAAAAAATCTTAAAAAACATAATTTATATATTAAAAAAAAAATCTAAAACAAATATAAATATCTATAATTATCCCGTGCATAGCACGGGTGATAGGCTAGTATTATATAAGGAAAATGGAGTTTCTAATCTTCAAGCTTTGTGGGAGCTTCAATATCCTAATCCTAATTTTCTAATTTTTGATTTAAAAAAAAATTCAGCATTTATTGAATCACCTAACTCACAAACCTTTTTGACTTCTCTCATAATTTCTGCAACATCCTTTTCAATTTCTCCCATACACTATAGTTATACACAAAAAATAAAGAAGATAAGAATTTAGCTATGTATCTCAAAATATATAACAACATCTAAATTTGAATTATGATTTAGTAATATATTTATCTATTTTTTTAAATCACTTAATGGGCAAATTAATCAATTTTCTAAAATTGTTGATTTTTTAATTTATAAAATAGATTAAAAAAAACTATTGACTGGTTTATTTATTTAATAACAAAAATATTTCATAATCTCTTCATTCTAATCTCTCTTACCGATTTCCAAAAAATATATTAAAACTTGCCTTCCTTCTCTCTTTTCAAAAAAATCAGATAATATTTTTTATGAAAGTTATAGATATCTATCTATATCTTATATATTATATTATAACATAACAAAAAAATAAATAAATAAATAAAAATCAGATATACAAACAGATAAAATTTATAAATTAGATTTTTATTTATTTATTCAGTTGAAATCTTTCTTTTGCATTTCCATATCCAATTTTAAATTTTAAAAATCTTTAAAGTTTATCTAAACAAATCTAATTTGAAAATATCTCCCACCATTATACTTCAAATCAATAAAACTTACATGTCTATCACATATCTAACTCACATCGTAACTTACCTAAATAATAATAATTAAAAAGAAATAAAAATCACAGATAAATTAAAATAAAAAAAATAGAAACCCACAACTCCATCTTAAATAAATGAGAGGGGAACCCCCCCGAATAGAAACCACATAAAAATAAAAAAGATGAGAATTTAGATATGGATCTAAAAAAATATGACAATATCTAAATTTGAATTATGATTTGTTAATATAATTATCTATTTTTCTGATGTATATATATCAAAATTTTAAATCACTTAATGAGACAAATTAATCAATTTTCAAGTCTTATTTAAAGAATAATCTGATTAGTCATCCCAATTCCTAAACTTCGCAGGCACTGGCAGAGGAGCTAACGGATTGGGTTAAGTGAGATTTAAGTTGTTGGAAGTAACATTCTCTCACTCTATAAATTTATTTATTTATTTTCCCTGTATGATTCTCTTTCTCTACTATTGGTTTGGTTTTGATTTTGGTTTTGGTTTTAGTGAGGTTTATGTGTTTGTTTACAGGTTTGCATGGTAGAGAAAAATTATTGGTGATTATGGCTGCAATCGAAGTATCTATGTCCATGACATGCTAAAGATTTTGATCGGATTTTGTTTTCTTCAGTGAAGACCATAAAATTGAAGTTAAAAAAAAATGGGTATCAAATTTTTTTTTTTTTATGGTCATTTTATTTAATAAAAAATGTGAAAATTTATTGAGAATTCAAGATTTTATTATAACATTAGATTTTTATATAACTAGGTAAATTTAAAACTTTTAAATATTATTGTGTTCCTTATTTTTATCATCTTTCTATCACATTAGACCATTATTGCTATTTGTTAGTTTGTTAATTAAAATTTAATTAATTGAAAATGAAAACTTAAGTGTGTTTGGTTTGAATTTTTGAATTAAGTTTTTTTTAAAATTGAGTTTTTTTATTTTCGTGTTTTTTTGTTTTTAGTGAATGTTTTTAAAATTTTAAACATTTTTTTTACTTTTTTAAATGCACCTTACTTAGATATATCTAAAAAGTTAAAAATTTGTGAAAAAATATTTTTAAAAATTAATAAATACATAAAAATACAAAAAAATGTACTGAATTCTCTTTTTTTTTTTTTGTATTTTTGTATTTTTGGTATTTAGTGAATTTTTAAAAGGTTTTTTTCAAATTTTTTTTTTTTACTTTTTAGGTATATATATGTTAGGTATTTCTAAAAATTAAAAAAATTGCTCAAAATATTTAAAAAAATCAGTAAAAACAAAAAAACACGAAAAATAAGAAAGTAGAATTTTCTGAAAAGTGTTTTTGAAAAATGATAACCAAGCATGCTAATATAATTTTTCATATATATTATAGTTAATTTGTTACAACTATAATTGTATATAATAGCATAATATATAGGAATAATCTCTAAATATAATTTCTATTTTTTTATGTGATTAAAATAGTCGATCTTAATAGTATATAGAAGAGTTAGATGGTTTCTTTTATCTCTAAAAAACCCAATCTATTTTTTTTTTTACTTTTTAATTTTTTAAATTGAAACATCAATTGTTTATAGGGGAAAGCACCAATAAATCCCAAATTTGGAAATGTTAAACCATTTAGTCCCGAATGTTTTTTGTTAGACTAATAGGTCCTATTTCTCTAAAAGCTTACTATAGGCCTTTTTATGTCTAACATTATTCATCGAACATCAAACATTAGCAACGTCAAAATTATTTATCAAACATCAAACATCAAATATTACCAACATCAAGATTGTTCGTATAATTTCGGTGAGAACATTATCAACGTTAGAATTATTCATCCAACATCTAACATTATCAAACGTCAGGATTATTCATCAAACATCAACCATTAAATATTAAGATTATTCATCATACATCAAACATTATTCATCAAACATCAAACACAACCATTAAATATTAGAATTATTCATCAAACATCAAATATTATTCATCAAACATCAAACATCATAATCAAAATAACGTCAAACATTACAACATCATGATCAAAACAACATCAAACATTTTGGGTGTTTCAAACAACAAAAATTAATGTAGATCAAGCAACATCATAAAATCGGCAACATCATCGTGGGTGTTTCAAACATCAAACACCCAGAAATCTGCAATTAAATCTGCTTCAAACATCTTACAAAAAAAACTTTCATCAAATCGGCAACATCAAACATTGATCTCCAATTAGGCCTTGTTTGGGAAGACTAAATAAGTGCACTTTTTGTCTTTTTTGACTAAAAAAGTGAGGTTGAAAATATGGATGTTTGGGTTAACTTTTTGACTTTTTATGGAAAAATGTGTAATAAAAAATTATAAAAATTGGTTTTTAGAGGAAAATTTGAATTGGGAGTTGTGCAGCCGTAATTGTTGACTTTTGGTGAATAGTGTTAACTTTTTAACTTTTTGAGTAACTTTTTGACTTTTTAGATTATTTGGGATATCCCAAACTTAGCCTAAATCTCACTTTTCAAACAACAAAATCGTGGGTGTTTCAAACATCAAACACCCAGAGGGAAACATCATCGTGAATGTTTCAAACATAAAAAATTCATGTAGATCAAGCAACATTATCAAATCGGAATAAACGATTCACATCATAAAAATACATCATACCTCTCAAACTAATCTCAAATTGAGGCACAACCGTCACCCCATCTCCTTCGTTATCTGGATTCCACAACCACAACATTGGTTTTGACGATTGAAATCCCGCCGAGTTCCAAACACCACTTTTCGATTTTGCCCAGAATTCGATGTTTTCTAGGCGGCACAAATGAAAATCTGAATTTTATCGACTGCTAGTTAATTTATTCGCTTGTTTTTCCAATTGAAATCACTAGGGTTTTGAAGAAACTTTCAGTCTAGGGTTTTGGTTTGATAATTTGCTTCAGGAAAAAAAAAAAAAACGATTCTGGGCGATCTCAACAAGGTTTGGGAAATCAAACCCCTCAAGAAGGTTGGAGAAGATGAGGCTAGGAAGATCCTAGAGAGAGTCGTGAAACAGGTTCAACCCATTATGCGTAAACACAATTGGAGAGTTAAGCTTCTCTCTGAATTCTGGTGAAGTTTTTTGTTCTCTTATTCTGATAGTTTGAAATTTGATGTTTGAATCCCAATGCGACACGTTTTCACGCAATCTCGTAATAATGTGGTTCCTAATAAGAATATAATTAACCTGTTCAATTCCACTAACAACAGACACAACCCCAGCATCTATTTCCTCATCGGTAAGGGTATCGGCCGGAAACCCAGAAGTAAGCGCAATCAAAGCCTCGGAAGTGGCTTCTTTGTTAATCACAATGATCTCATTAGATACATCAGGGACAATTTGCATCAAAAAATTAGGGTTCGCATAATTAACATTCGAAGAAACATAATTTTCCACATTAGGTTTGATAATCGGAACTGAAGAAAAAGGAATCGATAATTGCCCATTGTTACGATGTTGTTTTTGATGATGTTGTGATGTTTTAGGATGTTATTCTGATGATGTTTTACGATGTAGTTGATGATATTGATGTTTTTATGATGTTGATTTTCTATGATGTGTTTTAGTGATGTTGGTGATGTTTTTTAGGACTAAATGGTTTAATAAAAAACATTCAGGACCAATTAGTGTAACATTTACTAAAATAGGATTTATGAGTAATTTTTCCTTGTTTATATCCATAAAATAAAACTGATAAACACATATCAAAAGACTACACATTTTTTTTCTTTTTCTTTTTTTTTATTTTTAATATGTAGGATATTTACAAATAGAAAATGTTTGACACCCAAAAATTTTTCCCATAGTCCAACTTATAATGATGTAGTCATAAGTGTCAATTTTTATATAAATATAAGAAGAGAATTAATTAAATTATACATTTCAACCAACCATATACTCAAACTTTGACTATTTCAAGATGTTATTTCACTATAATTCTAATTAAAAGAATCGTTAACCCTTAATCTATTTTTTTATCAAATTATAATTTGATAAAAAATTAAAAAGATGAAACGTTGAAAATTATTGTTTGTTCCATCAAAATTGGTGGAAAAAAAAAATTGGAATAAGAATGAAAGTTCTTTTAAAAATTGTTATCAAATCAAAATTTTTATTCAAATTTAAAATCAAATTAGATAAAAAAAAATTAAAAGAAAATGATGAAAGTTTGAAAATATTTTGAAACATTCTTATTTGTAAAGATTAGAAATCTGTGTGTGTATTATATTCATATTGTATTTTTAGTTATGAAATTGAAATAAAAAGAAATGTAACTTAAATTATTGGATTAATAATAAAAACATCATATTAATTATTGTTAAATATCACTTCACTTCCTATTTAATAATAAAATTATATATTTGTTTTAATTATAACTTTTAAATTTGTATATTTTTATAACAAGAAGAGTTATATCATAACTTAGTTAATCTCATTTAATCAGGTTTAACTTTTTTTAATACAAATTATCAAAATTGCACTAAATATATTTATATATATATTTAATTTTTTTAAACTAATAATTTAAAAAGTTATAAATATAAAAGTTAACTTATAAATTTTATGTATACCGCAAGATAAAATATTAAATTACTTCAAGATAATTATAATAAATTTTTTTTTAATTTATAAAGTCTCGTGCATAGCACGGGTTACCACTAGTATTATCTATACTATATATTAAGCAAAATGGGGTTTTTAATCCCAAGGCCTGTGGGAGTAAAGATGGCAATCTGAACTCGGCCCGACGGGGACCCGACCCCCGACCCTCGAATTGAGCAGGTTTTCCCGAAAAGATACCCCCGACGAGCCGAGGATGGTATTTAAAAATCAATTCTCGATAATTTTAGGGCCGGGGACGGTGATACATTTCTGAGCCCTGGCCCCGGCTCGCCCCCGGTCCCCGGCCCGACTAGCCCCGATGTAAAATTACAAGTATATCCCTGTTTATATACATGTTTATGTTTAGGGTTTGGTTGAATCAATCACAACACAACACGAGAAGAGAGAGGTCTTTGCTGCTCTCTCTCTCCCTCTCACCGCCGCTGTTCTCTCTCTCTCTCACACACACACACACACACAACGTCGACGACTGCTGCTCACAGAGGCAGACTTAAAGTTCCTCTTTGTCACCTAAACAAAAGAATTATGTTAAGTAAGAACTGATATCCTCCCTCGTAGTTGTATGTATGCCTACAAAATCAAATGTTTCCATAGGCCTAGTTTGGCATAATACAAAAAGTTAAAAAGTCACTATCCTATTTGAGTCACATCATCTCTCTACCATATCACTTCAAACCCAACCCATATTTCACATTTTTTCATAAAAAGTTAAAAAGTGCACTTATTTAGATCATCCCAAACAACCCCGATCGGGGGCGGGGACGGGGAATTTTGTATATATTAGTTTTTGTACTTTTGTTGATTCTGAATGATCCCACAAATGGGAAAGAAAATGAAAGTTGAATCTCTGCATGACCTACATCAAAATGCTCTCTCTCTCTCTCTCTCTCTCTCTCTCTCTCCCATTAAACTAGATCTAGGGATTTCAGCTTCATATCTGAGTATATATATGTGTATATATATATGTATGCCCTTGTTTTCGACATCTTTTTTTTTTTTTTCTTCTTCTTCATGGATACTGAGTGTATATTATATATATATATATATATATCTCAGTGTATATATGTATGTATCACTGTATTAGAGTATTGGACAATCTAAGTGTGAATATGTTCTGTTACTGTATCAATCTGAGTATATCAGAGAGTATTGGACCTCGGGGATTTTTCGGGTTCAGGGATACCCAATCCTCGATCGGGGGGCGGGGGTGGGGGTGGGGGCGGAGGGGGCGATGGGCTCCCCGCCGGGCATCGGGAGCGGGGACGGGAAATTTATCAGTTTCGGGGATCAAGGACGGGGAGTGTAGTCCCTGCCCCGCCCTCCCCCCCCTCCAGTTGCCATTCCTATGTGGGAGCTTCAATATCCCAATCTGAATTTTCTAAATTTCTTATTAAAAAAAAAAATCAACATTTATTGATTTGGTCAAAATCTCTTGATCAGCATTTATTAACTTTTTTCAATCCACATGTTTTTCCACATGCCTGCATTTATTGATTTGGTCAAAATTCTCTGATCAGCATTTAAAATCACCTCATACAAATAGTTATAGATACAATCCGTGTATAGTTACTGCAGTACTCTCTTCAACTTCTCCCATACACTATGGTTAGTGATAAGATTGTTAAATTATTTTTATAAAAAATCTTTAAAAACATAATTTATATATTAAAAAAAATCTAAAACAAATATAAATATCTATAATTATCCCGCGCATAGCACGGTATTATGATGTCTGCGTGTATTCCACATATAATATATATATATATATGTCTTGGCCCATTAAATTGTAGTTTCCATTAATTAAAATTTTTGTTTTAACTCAGCATTTATTAAATTCTCCAAAGTCTTTTTGACTTCTCCTACATACACATCCTTTTTAACTTTTTTTTTTTGATTTTTAACAAATATAAATATCTAAAAAAATATCTAAAACAAATATAAATATTTATATCTATATCTATCTATCTATCTATCTATCTATCTATCTTTACTTACTATATATTAAGCAAAAGGGGGTTTTTAACCCCCAAGGCCTGTGGGAGTATCAATATTTCAATCTGAATTTTTTAAATTTTTTATTAAAAAAAAAAAAAACTCAACATTTATTGATTTGGTCAAAATCTCCTGATAAGCATTTATTAACTTTTTTTCAATCCACATGTCTTTCCACATGCCTACATTTATTGATTTGGTCAAAATTCCCTAATCAGCATTTAAAATCCCCTCATACAAATAATTATAGATACAATCCGTGTATAGTTACTGCAGTACTTTTTTCAACTTCTCTCATACACTATGGTTAGTGATAAGATTGTTAAATTATTTTTATAAAAAATCATAAAAAACATAATTTATATATTAAAAAAATCTAAAACAAATATAAATAACTATAATTATTCCGTGCATAACACGGGTGACAGGCTAGTCTATCTATACTATATATTAAGCAAAAGGGGGTTTTTAACCCCAAGGCCTGTGGGAGCTCCAATCTCCTAATCCTAATTTTCTAATTTTTTGATTTAAAAAAAAAAAAAAAACCTTAGCATTTATTGACTTCTACCAACCCAGCCTTAGCATTTATTGACTTCTCACAACCCACAATCTCTTTTGACTTCTCTCATAATTATTGCAACACCCTTTTCAATTTCTCCCATACACTATGGTTACACACAAAAATAAAAAAAAAAGAAGATAAGAATTTAGCTATAGATCTCAAAAAGATGTAACATCTAAATTTGAATTATGATTTAATAAATAAAATCCAACATATTGAAATTGATAATCTAACCACATTTTTTGAAAAAGTTTAAATTATCTCCAATTAGTCATCTCAACTTAAAAGTGTGTTTGGGCTTAATGGATTCATTTTGTGATCTAATTCAGTGATCACTTTAATTTTACAATTCAATAGCTAGAATATTTAAAACTCTTTGAAAAGTTATAATGAAAACACAATCACTAAATCACTTCATTTCACTAGCAAAACTTTTACCGACGAATAGTGTTATTGTCGCTAAATTGTTAACTCTTTGTTCACACCAACTTGTCGTCGCCAGAAGTAAGCACACTAATAGCAACACTCATTGTGTTGCTAAAACATAACTCTCGTAGCTAAAAGTTTTGAAATTTTGGCATCAACCAAATATTTTGACACTTAGTGAATCTTATTCTTTTGTAGCGACAGTAGCAAATTGCATTGGTAAAGGTATACTTTTACCAACGAAATTGATCACTGTGTCGCCAAAAATATACTTTTGGCGATAAAAAATTGACGTCATCGGCAAAAGTAGTCGCCAAAAGTGTAATTTCTTGTAGTGGCATAAAAGTTATTTAAAATTTTAAATAGATTAACTAACTTTCTTTTTAAATTTAAATTTGTAAATGAATTAATTAACTTTCCTTTGAAATTGTGTAAATCAATGCATAGAAGTTATTTAAATTTTTAAATAAATTAATTAACTTTCCTTTCAAATTTAAATTTTTAAATGAATTAATTAACTTTCCTTTTGAAATATGTAAATCAAGGCATAAAAGCTATTTAAGTATTTAAATAGATTAATTAACTTTCCTTTTAAATGGATTAATTACTATTTTTTTGATTTTTTATAAAAATAATTTAACAATCCTATCAGTAACCATAGTATATGGGAGAAGTTGAAAAGAGTATTGCAATAACTATGGGAGAAGTCAAAAATGCTTGTGGATTGGGAGAAGTCAATAAATGCTGAGTTTTTTTTTTTTTTTTTTAAATCAAAAAATTAGAAAATTACGATTGGGATATTGGAGTTGTCATAAGACTTGTGGGTTAGAAATCCAATTTTCAAATCAAGGCATAAAAGTTATTTAAAATTTTAAATAGATTAACTAAATTTCTTTTTAAATTTAAATTTGTATATGAATTAATTAACTTTACTTTTAAAATGTGTAAATCAAGGCATAGAAGCTATTTAAACTTTAAATAAATTAATTAACTTTCCTTTCAAATTTAAATTTTTAAATGAATTAATTAACTTTCCTTTTGAAATATGTAAATCAAGTCATAAAAGCTATTTAAATATTTAAATAGATTAATTAGCTTTCCTTTTAAATGGATTAATTACTTTTTTTAAGATTTTTTTTATAAAAATAATTTAACAATCCCATCAGTTGCCATAGTGTATGGGAGAAGTTGAAAAGGGTGTTGTAGTAACTATGAGATAAGTCAAAAAGGCTTGTGGATTGAGAGAAGTCAATAAATGTTGAGTTTTTTTTTTTTTTTAAATAAAAAAATTAGAAAATTAAGATTGGCATGTTGGAGCTCCAACAAAACTTGTGAGTTAGAAATCTTATTTTTCTTACCTATACTATATATTAAGCAAAAGGGGGTTTTTAACCCCAAGGCCTGTGGGAGCTCCAATCTCCTAATCCTAATTTTCTAATTTTTTGATTTAAAAAAAAAAAAACCTCAGCATTTATTAACTTCTACCAACCCAACCTCAACATTTATTGACTTCTCATAACCCACAATTCCTTTTGACTTCTCTCATAATTATTGCAACACCCTTTTCAATTTCTCCCATACATTGTGGTTACACACACAAAAAAAAAAAAAAAAAAAAGATAAGAATTTAGCTATAGATCTCAAAAAGAAATAACATCCAAATTTGAATTATGATTTAATAATATAATTATGTATTTTTTTGTATGTATATCTATCAAAATTTTAAATCACTTAATGAGACAAATTAATCAATTTTCCAAAATTATTGATTTTTAATTTTTTAATCAATGTTGAGGTTATGTATATCTCCTAATCCTAATTTTCTAATTTTTTGATTTAAAAAAAAAAAAACCTCAGCATTTATTAACTTCTACCAACCCAACCTCAACATTTATTGACTTCTCATAACCCACAATTCCTTTTGACTTCTCTCATAATTATTGCAACACCATTTTCAATTTCTCCCATACATTGTGGTTACACACACAAAAAAAAAAAAAAAAAAAAAAAAAAAAAAAAGGATAAGAATTTAGC
>JAPPVO010006075.1:0-38210 GCA_030407325.1 Camellia japonica | reverse complement strand
GGAGATTTGTAAATACGGCGTTTACTTACCATTTCTCACGCATTAGGGTTCGAACACTCGAACACCTATACGGATTCTCCTGCACATGGCAGATATGTAAATACGGCGTTTACTTACCATTTCTCATGCATTAGGTTCGAACACTCGAACACCTATACGGATTCTCCTGCACAGTGGCAGATATGTAAATACGGCGTTTACTTACCATTTCTCACGCATTACGGTTCGAACACTAAGAACACTATACGGATTCTCCTGCACAGTGCAGATATGTAAATACGGCGTTTACTTACCATTTCTCAGCATTAGGGTAGAACACTCGAACACCTATACGGATTCTCCTGCACAGTGGCTGTGGTAGCCGAATAATTGGCAAAGGTAAAGGAGGCATATTTCGGCAGCTTGACGCTAGACGGCAACTATCCCGCAAGATAAAGGGCCGAACAGGATAAGTAGGCCGAATGGGGAAGGATCCCTAGAGCCGAATAATGGAATAGGTAATGATTGAAAAGACAGGCCCTGGCCCCGAGGATCAGAAAAAACGAGTATAAATATAATGGCAATGGACTAGTAAAGGTATGTAAGAATCTCTTCTAAAAACTTAGTGAACAAGCTTTCTTGAGGAGAAGAGCTGACTTGTCCGTCGGAGTGCTAATTCCGGCACCCCCGACCGTAGTGTTTGTATCTTTGCAGGTGACTAGCTAAGGATCATTGGCGTCTTCTAGGATCTGAAGAGTATTTCCAAACCACTTCCCTACAATTGGCGCCGTCTGTGGGAATACTCGAATACATCCATGGAAGGCGTGACCGAAGATCCTCCGATAGCCACCGACAAGACCACACAGATAGACGACCTCACCCCAGCCAATATGCTCGGAAAAGAAACCATCGCGGCACGACGCGTCTTGAACTTCGACTCGCCAACAACTTCAGCGCAAGAAACAATGCAGGCTATTATAGAACAAGCAAAGCAGAACGAACAAAGGCTCGAGAACATGATCGCTGAGAACGAACGACTCCGTCAGGATTTGGCCCTGGAGGTAGCAAAATCTAGAGAGGCCATGCGCGAGGAACCAGAGCGACCTCCGAGGGCAGACAGACAAAGACCTCGGCCCGACCAAAGGGTACCGATAGCAACTCCAACTCATCATCCACAGAGCTCGACGCAAGGGAACGGTCCGAAACCTCCAGCTCCTCGAAAAGGATCTGCGAACAAGGAACAAGCGCAGGAGAATTAGCTCAAATGAGGAAGACCAAGTACGATCCTTTCGTTCGACGGATCGCAAGGGCATCCCTGCCCAAGAAATTCAAAGCTCCGTCGTTCACTCTTTACGACGGAAAATCAGACCCCACTGATCATATCCGTCATTACAAACAGGCCATGACGCTACACGCAGACAATGAAGCCCTCATGTGCCGAATATTCCCTAGCAGTCTAGGTCCACTAGCCGTCAGGTGGTATTACAAGTTGGAGCCAGCTTCGGTTAAAAGCTTCCGACAACTGCAGAAATCCTTCAGGGCCAGGTTTATCACCAACGAGGTACAACCGAAGCAGGCCGACTCCCTCTGGGCCATGCAGATCCAGTCGGGAGAGACGCTCAGAGCGTACTCGGCACGATATTGGGAGTGCTTCAATCTGTTGACGACGCTTGCAACGACTCCATGGCCATCACCGCCTTCAAAATGGGTTTACATCCTGACAGTGCTCTGCGCAGTTCCCTGACCAGAAGGCCCCCCCAAAACAGTTTGGGCGCTGAATCTGCACTGTGCAGGAGAATCCGTATAGGTGTTCGAGTGTTCGAACCGTAATGCGTGAGAAATGGTAAGTAAACGCCGTATTTACATATCTGCACTGTGCAGGAGAATCCGTATAGGTGTTCGAGTGTTCGAACCGTAATGCGTGAGAAATGGTAAGTAAACGCGTATTTACATATCTGCCACTGTGCAGGAGAATCCGTATAGGTGTTCGAGTGTTCGAACCCTAATGCGTGAGAAATGGTAAGTAAACGCCGTATTTACATATCTGCCACTGTGCAGGAGAATCCGTATAGGTGTTCGAGTTTCGAACCTAATGCGTGAGAAATGGTAAGTAAACGCCGTATTTACATATCTGCCACTGTGCAGGAGAATCCGTATAGGTGTTCGAGTGTTCGAACCGTAATGCGTGAGAAATGGTAAGTAAACGCCGTATTTACATATCTGCCACTGTGCAGGAGAATCCGTATAGGTGTTCGAGTGTTCGAACCGTAATGCGTGAGAAATGGTAAGTAAACGCCGTATTTACATATCTGCCACTGTGCAGGAGAATCCGTATAGGTGTTCGAGTGTTCGAACCGTAATGCGTGAGAAATGGTAAGTAAACGCCGTATTTACATATCTGCCACTGTGCAGGAGAATCCGTATAGGTGTTCGAGTGTTCGAACCTAATGCGTGAGAAATGGTAAGTAAACGCCGTATTTACATATCTGCCACTGTGCAGGAGAATCCGTATAGGTGTTCGAGTGTTCGAACCGTAATGCGTGAGAAATGGTAAGTAAACGCCGTATTTACATATCTGCCACTGTGCAGGAGAATCCGTATAGGTGTTCGAGTGTTCGAACCGTAATGCGTGAGAAATGGTAAGTAAACGCCGTATTTACATATCTGCCACTGTGCAGGAGAATCCGTATAGGTGTTCGAGTGTTCGAACCGTAATGCGTGAGAAATGGTAAGTAAACGCCGTATTTACATATCTGCCACTGTGCAGGAGAATCCGTATAGGTGTTCGAGTGTTCGAACCGTAATGCGTGAGAAATGGTAAGTAAACGCCGTATTTACATATCTGCCACTGTGCAGGAGAATCCGTATAGGTGTTCGAGTGTTCGAACCGTAATGCGTGAGAAATGGTAAGTAAACGCCGTATTTACATATCTGCCACTGTGCAGGAGAATCCGTATAGGTGTTCGAGTGTTCGAACCCTAATGCGTGAGAAATGGTAAGTAAACGCCGTATTTACATATCTGCCACTGTGCAGGAGAATCCGTATAGGTGTTCGAGTGTTCGAACCGTAATGCGTGAGAAATGGTAAGTAAACGCCGTATTTACATATCTGCCACTGTGCAGGAGAATCCGTATAGGTGTTCGAGTGTTCGAACCGTAATGCGTGAGAAATGGTAAGTAAACGCCGTATTTACATATCTGCCACTGTGCAGGAGAATCCGTATAGGTGTTCGAGTGTTCGAACCTAATGCGTGAGAAATGGTAAGTAAACGCCGTATTTACATATCTGCCACTGTGCAGGAGAATCCGTATAGGTGTTCGAGTGTTCGAACCGTAATGCGTGAGAAATGGTAAGTAAACGCCGTATTTACATATCTGCCACTGTGCAGGAATCCGTATAGGTGTTCGAGTGTTCGAACCGTAATGCGTGAGAAATGGTAAGTAAACGCCGTATTTACATATCTGCCACTGTGCAGGAGAATCCGTATAGGTGTTCGAGTGTTCGAACCCTAATGCGTGAGAATGGTAAGTAAACGCCGTATTTACATATCTGCCACTGTGCAGGAGAATCCGTATAGGTGTTCGAGTGTTCGAACCGTAATGCGTGAGAAATGGTAAGTAAACGCCGTATTTACATATCTGCCACTGTGCAGGAGAATCCGTATAGGTGTTCGAGTGTTCGAACCCTAATGCGTGAGAAATGGTAAGTAAACGCCGTATTTACATATCTGCCACTGTGCAGGAGAATCCGTATAGGTGTTCGAGTGTTCGAACCGTAATGCGTGAGAAATGGTAAGTAAACGCCGTATTTACATATCTGCCACTGTGCAGGAGAATCCGTATAGGTGTTCGAGTGTTCGAACCGTAATGCGTGAGAAATGGTAAGTAAACGCCGTATTTACATATCTGCCACTGTGCAGGAGAATCCGTATAGGTGTTCGAGTGTTCGAACCGTAATGCGTGAGAAATGGTAAGTAAACGCCGTATTTACATATCTGCCACTGTGCAGGAGAATCCGTATAGGTGTTCGAGTGTTCGAACCCTAATGCGTGAGAAAGGTAAGTAAACGCCGTATTTACATATCTGCCACTGTGCAGGAGAATCCGTATAGGTGTTCGAGTGTTCGAACCGTAATGCGTGAGAAATGGTAAGTAAACGCCGTATTTACATATCTGCCACTGTGCAGGAGAATCCGTATAGGTGTTCGAGTGTTCGAACCCTAATGCGTGAGAAATGGTAAGTAAACGCCGTATTTACATATCTGCCTGTGCAGGAGAATCCGTATAGGTGTTCGAGTGTTCGAACCGTAATGCGTGAGAAATGGTAAGTAAACGCCGTATTTACATATCTGCCACTGTGCAGGAGAATCCGTATAGGTGTTCGAGTGTTCGAACCTAATGCGTGAGAAATGGTAAGTAAACGCCGTATTTACATATCTGCCACTGTGCAGGAGAATCCGTATAGGTGTTCGAGTGTTCGAACCCTAATGCGTGAGAAATGGTAAGCAAAACGCCATATTTACATATCTGCCACTGTGCAGGAGAATCCGTATAGGTGTTCGAGTGTTCGAACCGTAATGCGTGAGAAATGGTAAGTAAACGCCGTATTTACATATCTGCCACTGTGCAGGAGAATCCGTATAGGTGTTCGAGTGTTCGAACCGTAATGCGTGAGAAATGGTAAGTAAACGCCGTATTTACATATCTGCCACAGTGCAGGAGAATCCGTATAGTTGTTCGAGTGTTCAAACCCTAATGCGTGAGAAATGGTAAGTAAACGCCGTATTTACATATCTGCCACTGTGCAGGAGAATCCGTATAGGTGTTCGAGCTTTCGAACCCTAATGCGTGAGAAATGGTAAGCAAACGCCATATTTACATATCTGCCACTGTGCAGGAGAATCCGTATAGGTGTTCGAGTGTTCGAACCGTAATGCGTGAGAAATAGTAAGTGAACGCCATATTTACATATCTGCCACTGTGCAGGAGAATCCGTATAGGTGTTCGAGTGTTCGAACCGTAATGCGTGAGAAATGGTAAGTAAACGCCGTATTTACATATCTGCCACTGTGCAGGAGAATGCGTATAGGTGTTCGAGTGTTCGAACCGTAATGCGTGAGAAATAGTAAGTGAACGCCATATTTACATATCTGCCGCTGTACAGGAGAATCCGTATAGGTGTTCGAGTGTTCGAACCGTAATGCGTGAGAAATGGTAAGTAAACGCCGTATTTACATATCTGCCACTGTGCAGGAGAATGCGTATAGGTGTTCGAGTGTTCGAACCGTAATGCCTGAGAAATGGTGAGTAAACGCCATATTTACATATCTGCCGCTGCGCAGGAGAATCCGTATATGTGTTCGAGTGTTCGAACCCTAATGCGTGAGAAATGATAAGTAACGCCGTATTTACATATCTGCCATTATGCAGCAGAATCCGTATAGGTGTTCGAGTGTTCGAACCGTAATGCGTGAGAAATGGTAAGTAAACGCCGTATTTACATATCTGCCATTGTGCAGGAGAATCCGTATAGGTGTTCGAGTGTTCGAACCGTAATGCGTGAGAAATGGTAAGTAAATGTCGTATTTACATATCTGCCACTGTGCAGGAGAATCCGTATGGGTGTTCCAGTGTTCGAACCGTCATGCGTGAGAAATGGTAAGTAAACGCCGTATTTACATATTTGCCACTGTGCGGGAGAATCCTTATAGGTGTTCGAGTGCACGAACCCTAATGCATGAGAATAGGTAAGTAAACGCCGTATTAACATATCTGCCACTGTGCAGGAGGATCCGTATAGGTGTTCGAGTGTTCGAACCGTAATGCGTGAGAAATGGTAAGTAAACGCCGTATTTACATATCTGCCACTGTGCATAAGAATCCGTATAGGTGTTCGAGCGTTCGAACCCTAATGCATGAGAATAGGTAAGTAAACGCCGTATTTACATATCTGCCACTGTGCAGGAGAATCCCTATAGGTCTTCAAGTTTCGAACCGTAATGCGTGAGAAATGGTAAGTAAACGCCGTATTTACATATCTGCCACTGTGCAGGAGAATCCGTATAGGTGTTCGAGTGTTCGAACCCTAATGCGTCAGAAATGGTAAGTAAACGCCATATTTACATATCTGCCACTGTGCAGGAGAATCCGTATAGGTGTTCCAGTGTTCGAACCGTAATGCATGAGAAATGGTAAGTAAACGCCGTATTTACAAATCTGCCACTGTGTAGGAGAATCCGTATCGGTGTTCGAGTGTTCGAACCGTAATGCGTGAGAAATGGTAAGTAAACGCCGTATTTACATATCTGCCACTGTGCAGGAGAATCCGTATAGGTGTTCGAGTGTTCGAACCGTAATGCATGAGAAATGGTAAGTAAACGTCGTATTTACATATCTGCCACTGTGTAGGAGAATCCGTATTTTTGTTCGATTGTTCGAACCGTAATGCGTGAGAAATGGTAAGTAAACGCCGTATTTACATATCTGCCACTGTGCAGGAGAATCCGTATTGGTGTTCGAGTGTTCGAACCTAATGCGTGAGAATAGGTAAGTAAACGCCGTATTTATATATCTGCCATTGTGCAGGAGAATCCGTATAGGTGTTCGAGTCTTCGAACCGTAATGCATGAGAAATGGTAAGTAAACGCCGTATTTACATATCTACCACTGTGCAGGAGAATCCGTATAGGTGTTCGAGTGTTCGAACCGTAATGCATGAGAAATGGTACGTAAACGCCGTATTTACATATCTGCCACTGTACAGCAGAATCCGTATAGGTGTTCGAGTGTTCGAACCATAATGCGTGAGAAATGGTAAGTAAACGCCGTATTTACATATCTGCCACTGTGCAGGAGAATCCGTATAGGTGTTCGAGTGTTCGAACCATAATGCGTGAGAATAGCTAAGTAAACGCCGTATTTACATACACTACAAGAAATTGCATTTTTCGCAACGCAACAAAATATGTTGCTAAAAGTTAAAATTCGTTGGCAAAGAGTTTTGCCGACGCACAAAGCTACGTTGGCAACCCGTAGGCAAAAGTGAGTCGGCAAAAGTTTTTGCCAACGAAATTATCATTGCGTTGGTAAAAGTAATGCCTTTAGCGACAAACATAGTCGTCGATAAAAGCCTTCATCCATCGTCGGCAATTTACCTTGCGTCGGTAAAAGTCATTCAAATATGATGATTGTGTGGCACTTTTCGCGACACAAATTTGCATGGGCAAAAAATAAACTTTTAGCAACAAAATATGCGTCGGCAAAGGTAAACTTTTGGCGACACATTTACGTCGGTAAATGTTGCCATTTGCCGACGATTTGTTTGTCACTAAAGCTTTACTTTTGGCAACGACAAATTGGCATTGGCAAAAAATACACTTCTACCAACACAATATGAGTGGGCAAAAGTAAACTTTTAGCGACATATTTACGTCAGTAAATGTTGCCATTTGCCAACGATTTGGTCGTCGATAAAGCTTTACTTTTGGCAATGACAAATTGGCATTGGAAAAAAATACACTTTTAGCAACATAATATGAGTCGGCAAAAATAAACTTTTGGCTACACATTTACCGACAAGTTGTTTGTCGAGAAAGCTTTACTTTTTGGCAACGACAAATTTGTAGCGGCAAAAAAATTTGAAAATCATATATATTTTTTTATAAGATTTACATATTTACAAGAGGCATCCCTCAGGCACTACTATTACAAACAAATAACATTGATATTAAATCACCTAAAGTTGATGTGTAGGCAAAAAAACACTGCTGAAAAATATGCTTTTGGAAGCGTTGTATAAAACCTAAAAGGGTAAACTCACTAAAATACTCAAATACATCCAAATTGTGAACCTATAGTAAAAACAGCAGATAACAAAATGAAAACATGAAACTAACAACCGAAATTTGCAGCAGACCAGCATCTAGTAGCAGCCCGCTTCACAACAACATTGCAGCAGCAGCAGCCCAGCAAAATTTTGCAGTAGCACACCAGCAGCAACAGCAGAAGACCAGCAGACCAGCAGCAGCAGCAGAATTAAAGGTACCAGTAGCTGCATCAAACACATAAAAAACACAAAAACAGCTGCGAAATACCAGGGCACATGTTTACACTGTTCAATATATCTAAAATAGAAAATGGATAAATAAATAAAGAAGGCGAAGAAAATAATCCTAAACGATGATGCAAATGATGAAAGTGTGCATAAATGATAATGAGTGGGAAATCTGCAGTTCTAAGAAGTTAATCACGAACTTGGAAATTTATATCACATTCTCTTTTTTATAAGGTTCCTTTTCCCCAAACAATGGTTGAAGCCAAAACAAAAGAAAGCAAAGATCACAAATGCACCCTTCTCAAACATCCAACACCTATCCTATCTTTAGCCAATAACGTTAGAGGAGTCTTGGGAGATCAGCACAAAAGTTTCATGCCGAGCTACTGCATTCTTAGCTAGGAGATCAGCACAGATATTAGTTTCCCTCCATATCAAATTCAACTCACAGACACAGACATTCCTAAGAAAGTGTAAAGTCCATATTTGCACTATTGTTAGAATGTAATGAAGATGAACTCTTATGATTAGATGGATTAAAAAAATGGATGCATTATTGTTAGAACTTACATCGTTCCTGCCACACGGGTACTGACATGAGTCATGTTGGCTGGGATAAGTTTTGGTAGACCAAAATCTGAAATTTGGGTGTCAAGTCTTTCTCGAGGAGAATATTGCTAGCTTTGATATCTCGATGAACGATATGTGGTCGCACAACAAAGTTTGGTCAGTATGGGATTGATTTTTAGTTCCCTTCAAACAAAGAAAAAGGAAATAAGGCATCAATGACTGATTCTATAAGATTATTAATAAAAAATAACATAGATAAGTCAAAGTGGCAACCTGAAAGTGGCAAAAGAGCAATAGAACCATTATCATCAAGATGTAACTCTGCTTTTACAAGCTTTGCAGTTATAAAATACATGAAAAGGGAGTCATAAGCAGTCAGAAATTGAACAATTACAAGCAGGGTATGGTGCAAAACAATCATCTAGAAAAATTCAAGAGTACATGACAAAAGCTAGCATCAGCAGCCACACGTCTTTCCAGTAATATGCAGCCATTTAAACAAACAGTCTATCATTATCAAACAGTTCATCTTGCTAAATAACATCCACTGCCACAACTTGTTAATTCCTAAAACATGGGTTTACAGGTGGATATTTTGATCATGGGAGTTGCTTCTTGATATAAAGGAGATTTTAATTACAACAACCATAGAAGATGTATTAAGAGAACTACAAATTAATATAATAGTTTATAAGATTCTCATGAAACTTACAATAGGCCAGTAAGGTAGCCAAAATGTGCATCCGAGCTGAGGGACTGTACTTGAATACATATATTGTCTCACAAAGGCATCTCAATGCTTGAACTTCCATCAACAAGAGCAGAAATACAGATTGCCAAACCCTGTATCTATATTTTACAGTGCTCAAATGAGAATGAGATTTATGAAAAGAAAGGATATTCGAACCCCCAGTCAAGTAGCTGACAATAGTGGAGTATTGTAAAGCCCAGAGGCCAATGGTGCCTCTTTATATGCATAAAACCAAGTTGTGACCAGCAACAATGTTGTCCACACCACAACCAACACATAAAAATGACTGAAGAATTTCTGAGGTACAGTGAATTTCTGCAAATCAACAATTTAACAGAGACATTTATTACGGATATATGAATAACTTCAGCAGAAAAATGTACTTGAAAGCTTCAAATATGTGTATATATATAATTAGAGGAACATAGTACGGTCGACCATGCTCGGACATATGACACACTAATCATGGAAACTAAAAGATGAGAATATAAACTATATCAATGACAACAGAAAAACTCAAAAACTAAAAATTAGATGGGGTGAGGAGAGGGAAAGGAAAGAGAGAAAAAAGAAAAATGGGGAAGGATTAACATTTATACTTGAATAAAATTACAAGTTTCCATCTCTAATACAATTATATTTGAATTTCCATCAAATTGTAACTAGTTTGTCTACTCACCACTTTTTGGTAATTTTTCTTAAAATAAACAGTCACAATGACAACTTGAATAATAAGATTCCTAAAAGGATTAAAAATTCATAACAACACAAAAATTCCATGTCTAGAAAATTAAGAAAAAAAAAAAGGTCCTCAAAAGAAATCTGAAATCACTATTATCATGGGCAAAAACCCAAAAGATCAAAAAGGTTAAATGATAAGTAGTACTAGAACATAGAATATAATGCAGATAAAATTATCCCAAACAAGAAGAGGAGGTAAAAGTACCAATTGGAGTGCAAGTCATAGCGAACCAAATCAATCCCAACTAGGTTGGCACCCATAAGGCCGCCCAATCATATGCTAGCACACCATCAAGAGTTGGTGAGAAACCAACCACAAACACCGCAGCCAACCTCACCAAGCATAAGAAAACCAAAACTAACAAACTAACACACATAAGAAAGACAAAACACCAACAAACACAATATCAGCAGCATGAGCACCAAAAAAACAGCAGCCAGAGCACACAACATCAGCAGCCAGAGCAGCCAACAAACACAAGGAAATGAACACCACAGCAGCCAGCAGCAGACATACAAACCAACAACCACAGGGAATGAACACCACAGCATCACAGCAGACATACAAACCAACAACCACCAGAGCAGACAGCATTGCACAGCATAAATAATCAGACTAACTCTGCTTCAAACAAGTCTCGGTGGTGGAATATGATAAATCTGTCATTCATGATGCAAGGTAAGAACTTATGTCGGGCAACAATTGATGTCATCTTGAGAGAAATAAGAATTTGGGCATTCAACAGATACTTAATAGTCCATGTCGTTCACTTAGAAGTTGAGAATGAGTGCATTGCATTTGAAAGCATTTGAATATATGTACAACTACTCTTTTGCAAGTGTTAAGTAAAACTACACAAATACAATTCCATAAATAGATTATAATCAACAGGTAGCTTTGGTAACTAGTATCCATGTTAAGAGATTACCTCTCCTGCAGCATAGTCAATAAAGGGAAAAACTTGGTCAACATCTTTGGATGGATGTTGCAAAAGTTTCACGTATCACAAGTGCTGATTCAGCAAGTTCTTCATCAGATAGTTTGGCAGTATCAACACCTCACAGCAACGTGCAGTAGCAAGCCAGCAGAATTAAAGATGAAGAACATTCTAAAGCAACAACTTAATCACTAATGTAGTGTGTTACCGAGTGGAAGCCATGTAAAAGATGAAGCATATTTTCTTTCTTTTGGAACAAAAATTGAATTTCAACGCAATCACTATTATTGTAGTCAAACAATAATTCTAGAAACTTTGAGGGGCTCCTGCATTAATAATACAACCAAATTACATGGTCAATTCAAAAGGAACTCCATTGGAAACATTACAAATAACAATCTAAACAATCACATCTCTTTTTCCTTTTTTATGGTACTAAAATAGTCGAAGAAGATAGTGAGTGAAGTTAACCAAAATAAACAGAAGTAGAAAAAAATAATATTTAGTTTGAGTGGGGAATTTATGCAAACATGTGTGAAGCATTGTGAAAAAACACAACCAAAACTGTGCCATCATCAAATAACATGATCCTCTTCATAAATATGCCTTGTTTTAACCCATAACAATGCACAATGAAAAAGGGTTTAATTTTACCAACATCAGCCAAGCAATCACACACAACCATATAAATCATGTCAGAAAGTCTTGCCTAGAAGATAACATACATACTCTTAACAAACATTTTAGCATCTTGTAATTCATACCCTAAGGCTACTCATCATACCCATGCTTCCATCCATTGGTCCTTCAGCACCATCCAGAGCCACACCCTGCAAGGGTACCATCAATCAGAAACTACTTTACTGCACAATCATCCAATAGCTGGTTGCTACCTGTATTCACAAGAAATGCCCCTGCATAGATCAAGGCACTTCCCTGTAAGTGCAAATTATAGGAATCCCAGTATTTTTCTTTATAAAATAAATGTACCAAACGGAAGAAACACTGGAAAGTACCAGGCTTTATATGCTGCAAACAATCTGCATTAATAATTTGAGTTGTTTCGTTTGTCAAAGCACAGTGAAGAGAAATAAGGTCACTTGCAGCAAGTAAATCATTAAGGGTATCCATTCTTTGGGCAGGAGGGAACATCATTGAGGATCTACTCAACTTTCCTTTTCCCTGCATGAATGTAATTAAGGAAAAAATTAATTAGATGTCACATTTCATTTTCCCTTGTAACGTAATTAAGGGTAATTAGTTAGATTAAGTCATATATATTAGAGGACAAATATCCAATACATGACAGGAACATCAAATTCAAAAAGCCAAAAAGAAGCACATCTAGTTCTCAAATAACATTTAATGCCTCTGGTAATACATATAAACAAAACTTATTGTACTAACAACACTTCGCTGAAAAAGATTACAAGCACTTGAGATTCTTCTCAACTTGTTGCTTTTACAAAAAACCTCTAAGATTTCCAAAGATCAATAGACTAGATGCTCTCAAATGAACAACTCTAATCAATTCAGTCACATATAACTATTTCTTAGTTCCAAGACAATAGATTGAACAACTCTAATACCTAACTAGGCCTATCTCTTGTTGGGAATTTTATAGAGCTTTAATTTAAGTTTCGAAGTCAAGCTATTTCAGAAAACTATAGAACGAAATCTCATTGAATTTTCTTATTTCCTTTTCTCAGCAACCAAACAAAAAATGAACTACAACAGAGAAAGAAAAAGGAAAAAAAAAAAAAAAACGCAGCAAATCAAAGCTATAAAAAAATGATTAATCAACTTACTCTTAGAGCTCAATCACTACAGATCCCGGACTAAACCCCCGCAAAATTCAACGAAACAAACAACTAAACATAAAAAAATATATATAATTTAACAACACATCAAATTGAACATGAATTCTGAAAAAATAAAGAAGGAACAGATTGCATCAATCAATAAAAACTGATAAGAGAAAAATTCAAAAATAAAAAATAAATAAAGCCAGAAATTGATTAGAGAACAGGGGCTAAAATTCAAAAGAAGAAATTGAAGAGAGTACCTTCAAGATTCATGTCAGTCTATAACTGTGAGAGAGAGATGGGGAGAGCGAAGAGACGATCAGTGTTTATGAAGGGGCTAGGGCAAATATAAGGAAAAGGGGGAAAAATATAAATGTTAGGGTTTACCGAGAGAGAGAAATAGGAGGATATACATACCAGTTATTATGGAGAGGCCAGTGACGACAAGAAGCCATGCTCACCGGCGGTGGTGACGGAAGGAGAGAGGAGATGAGTTGCGCGAAGGTGGGGAGAACTAAGGAAGGTGATGAATCTCACACAGAAAGTCAGTAGAGTTGGCTATGAAAAACAATTCAACACAATTTTTAGGTTTTTTTTTTTTTTGAAAAAATTAAAATTAATTTGAGAGCAATAAAAATCAAAACTATATTTTTAAAATTTTAAAAAGTATTTATGACCTAAAAGATAAAATTATACAAAAATAATAAGTATTTTTTATTTTTTCACCCAATTGTTTTTTGTTTTTTAGAAAAAGAAAATTGAAACTAGTTTCTGAAAATAAAACCCAACATATTGAAATTGATAATCTAATCACATTCTTTGAAAAAAGTTTAAATTATCTCTAATTAGTCATCTCAACTTAAAAGTGTGTTTGGGCTTAATGTGTTCATTTTGTGATCTAATTCAATAATCACTTTAATTTTACAATTCAGTAATTAGAATATTTAAAACTCTTTGAAAAGTTATAATAAAAACCACAATCACTAAATTACTTTATTTGACTAGCAAAACTTTTTACCGACGAATAGTGTTTATCGTCGCTAAATGGTTAACTCTTTGCCCACGCCAATTTGTCGTCGCCAGAAGTAAGCACACTAATAGCAACGCTCATTGTGTTGCTAAAATATAAGTCCCGTAGCTAAAAGTTTTGAAATTTTGGCGCCAACTAAAAATTTTGGCGCTTAGTGAATGTTATACTTTTTTAGCGACGGTAGCAAATTGCGTCGGTAAAGGTATACTTTTACCAACGAAATTGATCACTGTGTCGCCAAAAATATACTTTTGGCGATAAAAAATTGACGTCGTCGCCAAAAGTAGTCGCCAAAAGTGCAATTTCTTGTAGTGATATCTGCCACTGTGCAGGAGAATCCGTATAGGTGTTCGAGTGTTCGAACCCTAATGCTTGAGAAATGGAAAGTAAACGCCGTATTTACATATCTGCCACTATGCAGGAGAATCCGTATAGGTGTTCGAGTGTTCGAACCCTAATGCATGAGAAATGGTAAGTAAACACCGTATTTACATATCTGCCACTGTGTAGGAGAATCCGTATAGGTGTTCGAGTGTTCGAACCCTAATGCATGAGAAATGGTAAGTAAACACCGTATTTACATATCTGCCACTGTGCAGGAGAATCCGTATAGGTGTTCGAGTGTTCGAACCCTAATGCATGAGAAATGGTAAGTAAACACCGTATTTACATATCTGCCACTGTGCAGGAGAATCCGTATAGGTGTTCGAGTGTTCGAACCCTAATGCATGAGAAATGGTAAGTAAATGCCGTATTTACATATCTACCACTGTGCAGGGGAATCCATATAGGTGTTCGAGTGTTCGAACCGTAATGCATGAGAAATGGTAAGTAAACGCCGTATTTACGTGTCTGCCACTGTGTAGGAGAATCCGTATAGGTGTTCGAGTGTTCGAACCGTAATGCGTGAGAAATGGTAAGTAAACGCCGTCTTTACGTATCTGCCATTGTGCAGGAGAATCCGTGTAGGTGTTCGAGTGTTCGAAGCGTAATGTGTGAGAAATGGTAAGTAAACGTCGTATTCACATATCTGCTACTGCGCAGGAGAATCCGCATAGGTGTTCAAGTGTTCGAACCCTAATGCGTGAGAATCGGTAAGTAAACGCCGTATTTACATATCTGCCACTATGCAGGAAAATGCGTATAGGTGTTCGAGTCTTCCAACCCTAATGTAGGAGAATCCGTATAGTAAGTAAACACCGCATTTACATATCTGCCACAGATGCAGGAGAATCCATATAGGTGTTCGAGTTTCGAACTAATGGGTGAGAAATTGTAAGTAAACACCGTATTTAATATATCTGCCACGTGCAGGAGAATCCGTATAGGTGTTCGAGTGTTCGAACCCTAATGCATCAGAAATGGTAAGTAAACACCGTATTTACATATCTGCCATCGTGCAGGAGAGAATCCGTATAGGTGTTCGAGTGTTCGAACCTAATGCATGTGAAATGGTAAGTAAACACCGCATTTACATATCTGCCACATGTGGATAATCCGTATACGTGTTCGAGTGTTCGAACCCTAATGCATGAGAAAAGGTAAGTAAACACCGTATTTACATATCTGCCACCATGCAGGAGAATCTGTATAAGTGTTCAAGTGTTCGAACCGTAACGCATGAGAAATGGTAAGCAAACACCGTAATTACATATCTGCCATCATGCAGGAGAATACGTATAGGTGTTCGAGTGTTCGATCCCCAATGCATGAGAAATGGTAAGCAAACACCGTCATTACATATCTGCCAACATGTAGGAGAATCCGTATAGGTGTTCGAGGGTTCGAACCCTAATGCATGAGAAATGGTAAGTAAACACCGCATTTACATATCTGCCACCATGCAGGAGAATCCGTATGGGTGCTCGAGTGTTCGAACCTAATGCATGAGAAATGGTAAGTAAACAACGTATTTACATATCTGTCACCATGTAGGAGAATCCGTATAGGTGTTCGAGTGTTCGAACCCTAATGCATGAGAAATGGTAAGTAAATACCGTATTTACATATCTGCCACCATGCAGGAGAATCCGTATAAGTGTTCGAGTGTTCGATCCCCAATGCATGAGAAATGGTTAGCAAACACCGTCATTACATATCTGCCAACATGCAGGAGAATCCATATAGGCGTTCGGGTGTTCAAACCCTAATGCATGAGAAATGGTAAATAAACACTGTATTTACACATCTGCCATCATGCAGGAGAATCCGTTTAGGTGTTCGAGTGTTCGAACCCTAATGCATGAGAAATAGTAAGTAAACACCGTATTTACATATCTGCCACTATGCAGGAGAATCCGTATAAGTGTTCGAGTGTTCGAACCCCAATGCATGAGAAATGGTAAGTAAACACCGTATTTACATATCTGCCACCATGCAGGAGAATCCGTATAAGTGTTCGAGTGTTCGATCCCCAATGCATGAGAAATGGTAAGCAAACACCGTCATTACATATCTGCCAACATGCAGGAGAATCCGTATAGGCGTTCGGGTGTTCGAACCCTAATGCATGAGAAATGGTAAATAAACACTGTATTTACACATCTGCCATCATGCAGGAGAATCCATATAGGAGTTCGAGTGTTCGAACCCTAATGCATGAGAAATAGTAAGTAAACACCGTATTTACATATCTGCCACTATGCAGGAGAATCCGTATAAGTGTTCGAGTGTTCGAACCCCAATGCATGAGAAATTGTAAGTAAAACACCGTATTTACGTATCTGCCACCAAGCAGGAGAATCCGTATAGGTGTTCGACTGTTCAAACGCTAATGCATCAGAAATGGTAAGTAAACACCGTATTTACATATCTGCCATCATGCAGAGAATCCGTATAGGTGTTCGAGTGTTCGAACCCTAATGCATGAGAAATGGTAAGTAAACACCGCATTTACATATCTGCCACCATTGAGGAGAGTCCGTTTAGGTGTTCGATTGTTCGAACCCTAATGCATGAGAAATGGCAAATAAACACTCAATTTATACATCTGCCATCATGGAGGACAATCCGTATAGGTGTTCGAGTGTTCGAACCCTAATGCATGAGAAATGGTAAGTAAACACCGCATTTACATATCTGCCACCATGCTGGAGAATCCGTATAGGTGTTCGAGTGTTCGAACACTAATGCATTAGAATTTTTAATTAAACACCGTATTTACATATCTGCCACCATACAGGAGAATCTGTATAGGTGTTCGAGTGTTAGAATCCTAATACATGAAAAATGGTAAGTAAACACCGTAATTACATATCTGCCAACATGCAGGAGAATCCGTTAGGTGTATCGAGTGTTCAACCCCTAATGCGTGAGAAATGGTAAGTAAGAACACCATATTTACATATCTGCCATCAGGCAGGTGAATCCGTATAGGTGTCCGAGTGTTCGAACCTAATGCATGAGAAATGGTAAGTAAACACCGCATTTACATATCTGCACCATGTAGGAGAATCCGTACAGGTGCTAAGTGTTCGAACCCTAATGCATGAGAAATGGTAAGTAAACACCGTATTTACATATCTGCCACCATGCAGGAGAATCCGTATAAGTGTTCGAGTGTTCGATCCCTAATGCATGAGAAATGGTAAGCAAACACCGTAATTACATATCTGTCAACATGAAGGAGAATCCGTAGAGGAGTTCGGGTGTTCGAATCCTAATGCATGAGAAACGGTAAATAAACACCGTATTTACATATCTGCCACCATACGGGAGAATCCGTTTAGGTGTTCGAGTGTTCGAAACCTAATGCATGAGAAATGGTAAGTAAACACTGTATTTACACATCTGCTATCATGCAGGAGAATCCGTATAGGTGTTCGAGTGTTTGAACCCTAACGCATGAGAAATAGTAAGTAAACAACGTATTTACATATCTGCCACTATGCAGGAGAATCCGTATAAGTGTTCGAGTGTTCGAACCCCAATGCATGAGAAATTGTTAGTAAAACACCGTATTTACATATCTGCCACCATGCAGGAGAATCCGTATAGGTGTTCGACTGTTCGAACCCTAATGCATCAGAGATGGTAAGTAAACACCGTATTTACATATCTGCCATCATGCAGGAGAATCCGTATAGGTGTTCGAGTGTTCGAACCCTAATGCATGAGAAATGGTAAGTAAACACCGCATTTACATATCTGCCACCATGTAGGACAATCCGTATAAGTGTTCGAGTGTTCGAACCCTAATGCATGAGAAATGGTAAGTAAACACCGCATTTACATATCTGCCACCATACAGGAGAATCCGTTTAGGTGTTCGACTGTTCGAACCCTAATGCATGAGAAATGGCAAGTAAATACTATATTTACACGTCTGCCATCATGCAGGAGAATCCGTATAGGTGTTCGAGCGTTCGAACCCTAATGCATGAGAAATAGTAAGTAAACACCGTATTTACATATCTGCCACTATGCAGGAGAATCCGTATAAGTGTTCGAGTGTTCGAACCCGATGCATGAGAAATTGTAAGTAAACACCGTATTTACATATCTGGCACCAGGTAGGAGAATCTGTATAGGTGTTCGAGTGATCGAACCTTAATGCATCAAAAATGGTAAGTAAACACCGTATTTACATATCTGCCATCATGCAGGAGAATCCGTATAGGTGTTCGAGTGTTCGAACCCTAATGCATGTGAAATGGTAAGTAAACACCGCATTTACATATCTGCCACAATGTAGGATAATCCGTATAGGTGTTCGAGTGTTCAAACCCTAATGCATGAGAAAAGGTAAGTAAACACCATACTTACATATCTGCCACCATGCAGGAGAATCTATATAGGTGTTCGAGTGTTCGAACCGTAATGCATGAGAAATGGTAAGTAAACACCGTATTTACATATCTGCCATCATGCAGGAGAATCCGTATAGGTGTTCGAGTGTTCGAACCCAAATGCACGAGAAATGGTAAGTAAACACCGCATTTACATATCTGCCACCATGCAGGATAATCCGTATAAGTGTTCGAGTGTTCGAACCCTAATGCATGAGAAATGGTAAGTAAACACCGTATTTACATATCTGCCACCATACAGGAGAATCCGTTTAGGTGTTCGAGTGTTCGAACCCTAATGCATGAGAAATGGTAAGTAAACACTGTATTTACACATCTGCCATCATGCAGGAGAATCCGTATAGGTGTTCGAGTGTTCGAACCCTAATGCATGAGAAATAGTAAGTAAACACCGTATTTACATATCTGCCACTATGCAGGAGAATCCGTATAAGTGTTCGAGTGTTCGAACCCCAATGCATGAGAAATTGTAAGTAAACACCGTATTTACATATCTGCCACCATGCAGGAGAATCCGTATAGGTGTTCGAGTGTTCGAACCGTAATGCATGAGAAATGGTAAGTAAACACCGTATTTACATATCTGCCATCATGCAGGAGAATCCGTATAGGTGTTCGAGTGTTCGAACCCTAATGCATGAGAAATGGTAAGTAAACACCGCATTTACATATCTGCCACCATGTAGGAGAATCCGTATAGGTGTTCGAGTGTTCGAACCCTAATGCATGAGAAATTTTAAGTAAGTAACATATTTACATATCTGCCACCATGCAGGAGAATCTATATAGGTGTTCGAGTGTTCGAACCGTAATGCATGAGAAATGGTAAGTAAACACCGTATTTACATATCTGCCATCATGCAGGAGAATCCGTATAGGTGTTCGAGTGTTCGAACCCTAATGCATGAGAAATGGTAAGTAAACACCGCATTTACATATCTGCCACCGTGTAGGAGAATCCGTATAGGTGTTCGAGTGTTCGAACCCTAATGCATTAGAATTTTTAAGTAAACACCGTATTTACATATCTGCCACCATGCAGGAGAATCTGTATAGGTGTTCGAGTGTTCGAATCCTAATGCATGAAAAATGGTAAGTAAACACCGTAATTACATATCTGCCAACATGCAGGAGAATCCGTATAGGTGTTCGAGTGTTCGAACCCTAATGCGTGAGAAATGGTAAGTAAACACCGTATTTACATATCTGCCATCAGGCAGGAGAATCCGTATAGGTGTTCGAGTGTTCGAACCCTAATGCATGAGAAATGGTAAGTAAACACCGTAATTACATATCTGCCAACATGCAGGAGAATCCGTATAGGTGTTCGAGTGTTCGAACCCTAATGCATGAGAAATGGTAAGTAAACACCGTATTTACATATCTGCCACCATGCAGGAGAATCCGTATAGGTGTTCGAGTGTTCGAACCCTAATGCATGAGAAATGGTAAGTAAACACCGTATTTACATATCTGCCACCATGCAGGAGAATCCGTATAGATGTTCGAGTGTTCGAACCCTAATGCATGAGAAATGGTAAGTAAATATCGTATTTACAAATCTGCCACCATGCAGTAGAATCCGCATAAGTGTTCGAGTGTTCGAACCCCAATGTATGAGAAATGGTAAGCAAACACCATAATTAGATATCTGCCAACATGCAGGAGAATCCGTATAGGCGTTCGAGTGTTCGAACCCTAATGCATGAGAAATGGTAAATAAACACCGTATTTACATATCTGTCACCATACGGGAGAATCCGTTTAGGTGTTCGAGTGTTCGAACCCTAATGCATGAGAAATGGCAAGTAAATACTGTATTTACGCTTCTGCCATCATGCAGGAGAATCCGTATAGGTGTTCGAGTGTTCGAACCCTAATGAATGAGAAATGGTAAGTAACTACTGTATTTACGCATCTGCCATCATGCAGGAGAATCCGTACAAGTGTTCAAGTGTTCGAACCCTAATGCATGAGAAATTGTAAGTAAACACCGTATTTACATATCTGGCACCATGCAGCAGAATCCGTATAGGTGTTCGAGTGTTCAAACCCTAATGCATCAGAAATGGTAAGTAAACACCGGATTTACATATCTGCCACATGTAGGAGAATCCGTATAGGTGTTCGAGTGTTCGATCAACCCTAATGCATGAGAAAGGTAAGTAAACACCGTATTTACATATCTGCCACCATGCAGGAGAATCCGTATAGGTGTTCGAGTGTTCGAACCCTAATGCATGAGAAATGGTAAGTAAACACCGTAATTACATATCTGCCATCATGCAGGAGAATCCGTATAGGTGTTCGAGTGTTCGAACCTAATGCATGAGAAATGGTAAGTAAACACCGTATTTACATATCTGCCACCATGCAGGAGAATCCGTATAGGTGTTCGAGTGTTCGAACCCTAATGCATGAGAAATGGTAAGTAAACACCGTATTACATATCTGCCATCATGCAGGAGAATCCGTATAGGTGTTCGAGTGTTCGAACCCTAATGCATGAGAAATGGAAAGTAAACACCGTATTTACATATCTGCCATCATGCAGGAGAATCCGTATAGGTGTTCGAGTGTTCGAACCCTAATGCATGAGAAATGGTAAGTAAACACTGCATTTACATATCTGCCACCATGCAGGAGAATCCGTATAGGTGTTCGAGTGTTCGAACCCTAATGCATGAGAAATGGTAAGTAAACACCGTATTTACATATCTGCCATCATGCAGGAGAATCCGTATAGGTGTTCGAGTGTTCGAACCCTAATGCATGAGAAATGGTAAGTAAACACCGTATTTACATATCTGCCACTATGCAGGAGAATCCGTATAGGTGTTCGAGTGTTCGAACTATAATGCATCAGAAATGGTAAGTAAACACCGTATTTACATATCTGCCATCATGCAGGAGAATCCGTATAGGTGTTCGAGTGTTCGAACCCTAATGCATGAGAAATGGTAAGTAAACACCGCATTTACATATCTGCCACCATGTAGGATAATCCGTATAGGTGTTCCAGTGTTCAAACACTAATGCATGAGAAAAGGTAAGTAAACACCGTATTTACATATCTGCGATCATGCAGGAGAATCCGTATAGGTGTTCGAGTGTTCGAACCCTAATGCATGAGAAATGGTTAGTAAACACCGCATTTACATATCTGCCACCATGCAGGAGAATCCGTATAGGTGTTCGAGTGTTCGAACCCTAATACATTATAATTTTTAAGTAAACACCGTATTTACATGTCTACCACCACGCAGGAGAATCTGTATAGGTGTTCGAGTGTTCGAATCCTAATGTATGAAAAATGGTAAGTAAACATCGTAATTACATATCTGCCAACATGCAGCAGAATCCGTATAGGTGTTCGAGTGTTCGAACCCTAATGCGTGAGAAATGGGAAATAAACACCGTATTAACATATCTGCCATCAGGCAGGATAATCCGTATAGGTGTTCGAGTGTTCGAACCCTAATGCATGAGAAACGGTAAGTAAACACCGTAATTACATATCTGCCAACATGCAGGAGAATCCGTATAGGTGTTCGAGTGTTCAAACCCTAATGCATGAGAAATGGTAAGTAAACACCGTATTTACATATCTGCCACCATGCAGGAGAATCCGTATAGGTGTTCGAGTGTTCGAACCCTAATGCATGAGAAATTGTAACTAAACACCGTATTCACATATCTGCCACCATACAGGAGAATCCGTGTAGGTGTTCGAGTGTTCGAACCCTAATGCATGAGAAATGGTAAGTAAACACCGTATTTAGATATCTGCCATCGTGCAGGAGAATCCGTATAGGTGTTCGAGTGTTCGAACCCTAATGCACGAGAAAATGGTATGTAAACACCGCATTTACATATCTGCCACCATGCAGGGGAATCCGTATAGGTGTTCGAGTGTTCCTACCCTAATGCATGAGAAAAGGTAAGTAAACAACGTATTTACATATCTGCCACCATGCAGGAGAATCTGTATAGGTGTTCGAGTGTTCGAACCCTAAAGCATGAGAAATGGTAAGTAGACACCGTATTTACATATCTGCCACCATGCAGGAGAATCCGTATAGGTGTTCGAGAGTTCGAACCGTAATACATGAGAAATGGTAAGTAAACACTGAATTTACATATTTGACATCATGCAGGAGAATCCGTATAGGTGTTCGGGTGTTCGAACCCTAATGCATGAGAATTTTTAAGTAAACACCGTATTAACAAATCTGTCACCATGCAGGAGAATCAGTATAGGTGCTCGAGTGTTCGAACCCTAATGCATGAGAAATGGTAAGTAAACACCATATTTACATATCTGCCACCATGCAGGAGAATCCGTGTAGGTGTTCGAGTGTTCGAACCCTAATGCATGAGAAAATGGTAAGTAAACACCGCATTTACATATCTGCCACCATGCAGGAGAATCCGTATAGGTGTTCGAGTGTTCAAACCCTAATGCATGAGAGTTTTTAAGTAAACACCGTATTTACAAATCTGTCACCATGCAGGAGAATCCGTATAGGTGCTCGAGTGTTCGAACCCCAATGCATGAGAAATTGTAAGTAAACACCATATTTACATATCTGCCATCATGCAGGAGAATCCGTATAGGTGTTCGAGTGTTCGAACCCTAATGCATGAGAAAATGGTAAGTAAACACCATATTTACATATCTGCCACCATGCAGGAGAATCCGTATAGTTGTTCGAGTGTTCGAACTCTAATGCATGAGAAATGGTAAGTAAACACCATATTTAAATATCTGCCACCATGCTGGAGAATCCGTATAGGTGTTCGAGTGTTCGAACCCTAATGCATTAGAAATGGCAAGTAAACACCGTATTTACATATCTGCCACCCTGCAGGAGAATCCGTATAGGTGTTTGAGTGTTCGAACCCTCATGCATGAGAAATGGTAAGTAAACACCGTATTTACATATCTGTCATCATGCAGGAGAATTCGTGTAGGTGTTCGAGTCTTCGAACCCTAATGCATGAGAAATGGTAAGTAAACACCGCATTTACATATCTGCCACCATTTAGGAGAATCCGTATAGGTGTTTGAGTGTTCGATCCCTAATGCATGAGAATTTTTAACTAAACACCGTATTTACATATCTGCCACCATGCAGGAGAATCTGTATAGGTGTTCGATTGTTCGAACCCTAACGCATGAGAAATGGTAAGTAAACACAGTAATTACATATCTGCCAACATGCAGGAGAATCCGTATAGGTGTTCAAGTGTTTGAACCCTAATGCGTGAGAAATGGTAAGTAAACACCGTGATTACATATCTGCCATCAGGCAGGAAAATCCGTATAGGTGTTCGAGTGTTCGAACCCTCATGCATGACATATGGTAAGTAAACATCGTATTTACATATCTGCCACCATGCAGGAGAATCTGTATAGGTGTTCGGGTGTTCGAACCCTAATGCATGAGAATTTTTAAGTAAACACTGTATTTACATATCTGTCACCATGCAGCAGAATCCGTATAGGTGCTCGAGTGTTCGAACCTAATGCATGAGAAATAATAAGTAAACACCGTATTTACATCTCTGTCACCATGCAGGAGAATCCGTATAGGTGTTCGAGTGTTCGAACCCCAATGCATGAGAAATGGAAACAAAAAACCGTATTTACATATTTGCTACCATGCAGGAGAATCCGTATAGGCTTTCGAGTGTTCGAACCCTAATGCATGAGAAATGGAAAGTAAACAACGTATTTAGATATCTGCCACCATGGAGGAGAATCCGTATAGGTGTTCGAGTGTTCGAACCCTAATGCATGAGAAATGGTATGTAAACACCGTATTTACATATCTGCCACCATGCTGCAGAATCCGAATAGGATTTCGAGTGTTCGAACCCTAATTCATGAGAAATGGCAAGTAAACAACGTAATTACATATCTGCCAACATGCAGAAGAATCCGTATAGTTTTCGAGTGTTCGAACCCTAATGCATGAGAATTTTTAAGTAAACACCGTATTTACATATCTGTCACCATGCAGGAGAATCCGTATAGGTGCTTGAGTGTTCGAACCCTAATGCATGAGAAATGGTAAGTAAACACCGTATTTACATATCTGCCACCATGCAGGAGAATCCGTATAGGTTTCGAGTGTTCGAACCCTAATACATGAGAAATGGTAAGGAAACACCGTAATTACATATCTGCCACTATGCAGGAGAATCCGTATAGGTGTTCGAGTGTTCAAACCCTAATGCATGAGAAAAGGTAAGTAAACAACGTATTTACATATCTGCCACCATGCAGGAGAATCTGTATAGGTGTTCGAGTGTTCGAACCCTAATGCATGAGAAATGGTAAGTAGACACCGTATTTACATACCTACCACCATGCAGGAGAATCCGTATAGGTGTTCGAGTGTTCGAACCGTAATGCGTGAGAAATGGTAAGTAAACACTGTATTTACATATCTGCCATCATGCAGGAGAATCCGTATCGGTGTTCGAGTGTTCGAACCCTAATGCATGAGAATTTTTAAGTAAACACCGTATTTACGTATCGGTCACCATGTAGGAGAATCCGTATAGGTGCTCGAGTGTTCGAACCTTAATGCATTAGAAATGGTAAGTAAACACCGTATTTACATATCTGCCACCATGCAGGGGAATCCATATAAGTGTGCGAGTGTTCGAACCCCAATGCATAAGAAATGGAAAGAAAAAACCGTATTTACATATCTGCCACCATGCAGGAGAATCCGTATAGGTGTTCGAGTGTTCGAACCCTAATGCATGAGAAAATGGTAAGTAAACACTGCATTTACATATCTACCACCATGCAGGAGAATCCGTATAGGTGTTCGAGTGTTCGAATCCTAATGCATGAGAAAATGGAATGTAAACACTGCATTTACATATCTGCCACCATGCAGGGGAATCCGTATAGGTGTTCGAGTGTTCAAACCCTAATGCATGAGAAATGGTAAGTAAACAACGTATTTACATATCTGCCACCATGCAGGAGAATCTGTATAGGTGTTCGAGTGTTCGAACCCTAATGCATGAGAAATGGTAAGTAGACACCGTATTTACATATCAGCCACCATGTAGGAGAATCCGTATAGGTGTTCGAGTGTTCGAACCCTAATGCATGAGAAATGGTAAGTAAACACTGTATTTACATATCTGCAATCATGCAGGAGAATCTGTATAGATGTTCGGGTGTTCGAACCCTAATGCATGAGAATTTTTAAGTAAACACCGTATTTACATATCTGTCACCATGCAGGAGAATTCGTATAGGTACTCGAGTGTTCGAACCCTAATGCATGAGAAATGGTAAGTAAACACCGTATTTACATATCTGCCACCATGCAGGGGAATCCGTATAAGTGTTCGAGTGTTCGAACCCCAATGCATAAGAAATGGAAAGAAAAAACCGTATTTACATATCTGCCACCATGCAGGAGAATCCGTATAGGCTTTCGAGTGTTCGAACCCTAATGCATGAGAAATGGAAAGTAAACACCGTATTTACATATCTGCCACCATGCAGGAGAATCCGTATAGGTGTTCGAGTGTTCGAACCCTAATGCATGAGAAATGGTATGTAAACATCGCATTTACATATCTACCACCATGCAGGAGAATCTGTATAGGTTTTCGAGTGTTCGAACCCTAATACATGGGAAATGGTAAGTAAACACCGTAATTATATATCTGTCAACATGGAGGAGAATCCATATAGGTGTTCGAGTGTTCGAACCCTAATGCATGAGAAATGGTAAGTAAACACCATATTTACATATCTGCCACCATGCAGGAGAATCCGTATAGGCTTTCGAGTGTTCGAACCATAATGCTTGAGAAATGGAAAGTAAACACCGTATTTACATATCTGCCACCATACAGGAGAATCCGTATAGGTGTTCGAGTGTTCGAACCCTAATGCATGAGAAATGGTATGTAAACATCGCATTTACATATCTACCACCATGCAGGAGAATCCGTATAGGTTTTCGAGTGTTCGAACCCTAATACATGGGAAATGGTAAGTAAACACCGTAATTATATATCTGTCAACATGGAGGAGAATCCATATAGGTGCTCGAGTGTTCGAACCCTAATGCATGAGAAATGGTAAGTAAACACCATATTTACATATCTGCCACCTTGCAGGAGAATCCGTATAGGTGTTCGAGTGTTCGAACTCTAATGCATGAGAAATGGTAAGTAAACACCATATTTAAATATCTGCCACCATGTTGGAGAATCCGTATAGGTGTTCGAGTGTTCAAACGCTAATGCATTAGAAATGGCAAGTAAACACCGTATTTATATATCTGCCACCATGCTGGAGAATCCGTGTAGGTGTTTGAGTGTTCAAACCCTCATCCATGAGAAATGGTAAGTAACACCGTATTTACATATCTGCCATCATGCAGGAGAATTCGTGTAGGTGTTCGAGTCTTCGAACCCTAATGCATGAGAAATGGTAAGTAAACACCGCATTTACATATCTACCTCCATGCAGGAGAATCCGTATAGGTGTTCGATTGTTCGATCCCTAATGCATGAGAATTTTTAACTAAACACCGTATTTACATATCTGCCACCATGCAGGAGAATCTGTATAGGTGTTCGAGTGTTCGAACCCTAACGCTTGAGAAATGGTAAGTAAACACCGTAATTACATATCTGCCAACATGAAGGAGAATCCGTATAGGTGTTCGAGTGTTTGAACCTTAATGCGTGAGAAATGGTAAGTAAACACTGTGATTACAAATCTGCCATCAGACAGGAGAATCCGTATAAGTGTTCGAGTGTTCGAACCCTAATGCATGACATATGGTAAGTAAATATCGTACTTACATATCTGCCACCATGCAGGAGAATCCGTATAGGTGTTCGAGTGTTCGAACCCTAATGCATGAGAAATGGTAAGTAAACAACGTATTTACATATCTGCCACCATGCAGGAGAATCCGTACAGGTGTTCGAGTGTTCGAACCCTAATGCATGAGAAATGGTAAGTAAACACCGTAATTACATATCTACCAACATGCAGGAGAATCTGTATAGGTGTTCGAGTGTTCGAACCCTAATGCCTGAGAAATGGTAAGTAAACACCGTATTTACATATCTGCCACCATGCAGGAGAATCCGTAGAGGTGTTCGAGTGTTCGAACCCTAATGCATGAGAAATGGTAAGTAAACACCGTATTTACATATCTGCCACCATGCAGAAGAATCCGTATAGGTGTTCGAGTGTTCGAACCCTAATGCATGAGAAATGGTAAGTAAATACTGTATTTACATATCTGCCATCATGCAGGAGAATCCGTATAGGTGTTTGAGTGTTCGAACCCTAATGCATGTGAATTTTTAAGTAAACACCGTATTTACATATCTGCCACCATGCAGGGGAATCCGTATAGGTGTTCGAGTGTTCGAACCCCAATGCATGAGAAATGGTAGTAAACACCGTAATTACATATATGCCAACATGCAGGAGAATCCGTATAAGTGTTCAAATGTTCGAACCCTAATGCATGAGAAATGGAAAGTAAACACCGTATTTACTTATCTGCCACCATGCAGGAGAATTCGTATAGGTGTTCGAGTGTTTGAACCCTAATACATGGGAAATGGTAAGTAAACACCGTAATTATATCTCTGTCAACATGCAGCAGAATCCATATAGGTGTTCGAGTGTTCGAACCCTAATGCATGAGAAATGGTAAGTAAACACCATATTTACATATCTGCCACCATGTAGGAGAATCCGTATTGGTGTTCGAGTGTTCGAACTCTAATGTATGAGAAATGGTAAGTAAACACCACATTTAAATATCTGCCACAATGCTGGAGAATCCGTATAGGTGTTCGAGTGTTCGAACCCTAATGCATTCGAAATAGCAAGTAAACACCGTATTTACATATCTGCCACCATGCAGGAGAATCCGTATAGGTGTTCGAACCCTAATGCATGAGAAATGGTAAGTAACACCGTATTTACATATCTGCCATCATGCAGGAGAATTCGTGTAGGTGTTCGAGTCTTCGAACCCTAATGCATGAGAAATGGTAAGTAAACACCGCATTTACATATCTGTCACCATGCAGGAGAATCCGTATAGGTGTTCGAGTGTTCGATCCCTAATGCATGAGAATTTTTAAGTAAACACCGTATTTACATATCTGCCACCATGCAGGAGAATCCGTATAGGTGTTCGAGTGTTCGAACCCCAATGCATGAGAAATGGTAAGTAAACACCGTAATTACAAATATGCCAACATGCTGGAGAATCCGTATAGGTGTTCGAGTGTTCGAACCCTAATGCATAAGAAATGGTAAGTAAACAATGTATTTACATATCTGCCATCATGCAGGAGAATCCGTATAGGTGTTCGAGTGTTCGAACCCTAATGCATGAGAAATTGTAAGTAAAGACCGTATTTACATATCTGCCACCATCCAGGAGAATCCGTATAAGTGTTCGAGTGTTCGATCGCCAACGCATGAGAAATGGTAAGTAAACACCGTAATTATCTATCTGCCAACTTGCTGGAGAATCCGTATAGGTGTTCGAGTGGTCGAACCCTAATGTATGAGAAATGGTATGTAAACACCATATTTACGTTTCTGCCACCATGCAGCAGAATCCGTATAGGTGTTCGAGTGTTCAAACCCTAATGGATGAGAAATGGAAAGTAAACACCGTATTTACATATCTGCCACCATGTAGGAGAATCCGTATAGGTGTTCGAGTGTTCGAACCCTAATGCATGAGAAATGGTATTTAAACACCGTGTTTACATATCTGCCACAATGTAGGAGAATCCGTATAGGTTTTCGAGTGTTCGAACCCAAATACATGAGAAATGGTAAGCAAACACCGTAATTACATATCTGCCAACATGCAGGAGAATCCATATAGGTGTTCAAGTGTTCGAACCCTAATGCATGAGAAATGGTAAGTAAACACCGTATTTACATATCTGCCACCATGTAGGAGAATCCGTATAGGTGTTCGAGTGCTCGAACCCTAATGCCTGGGAAATGGTAAGTAAACACCGTATTTGCATATCTGCCACCATGCAGGTGAATCCGTATAGGTGTTCGTGTGTTCGAACCCTAATGCATGAGAAATTGCAAGTAAACACCGTATTTACATATCTGCCACCATGCAGGAGAATCCGTATAGGTGTTTGAGTGTTCGAACCCTAATGCATGAGAAATGGTAAGTAAACAACGTATTTACATATCTGCCATCATGCAGGAGAATCCGTATATATCTGCCATCATGCAAGAGGGTTTGAATAAGTGTCGTAGTCTTTAAACCCTAATGCATGAGAAATGGCAAGTAAACACAATAATTACATATCTGCCATCATGTAAGACGATCCGAATAAGTTTTCGAGTGTTTAAACCCTAATGCATGAGAAATGGCAAGTAAACACCATAATTACATATCTGCCATCGTGCAAGAGGGTCCGAATGAGTGTCCTAGTGTTGAAACCCTAATGCATGAGAATTGGCAAGTAAACACCATAATTACATATCTGCCACCATACAAGACGGTCTTAATAAGTGTCCGAGTGTTTAAACCCTAACGCATGAGAAATAGCAAATAAACACCATAATTACATATCTGCCACCATACAAGAGGGTCCAAATAAGTGTCCGAGTGTTTACACCCTAATGCATGACAAATGGCAAATAAACACCATAATTACATATCTGCCATCACGCAAGAGGGTCTGAATAAGTGTCCTAGTGTTTAAACCCTAATGCATGAGAAATGGCAGGTAAACACCGTAATTACATATCTGCCTTGATGCAAAAGGGTCCGAATAAGTATCCGAGTGTTTGAACCCAAATGCATGTGAAATGGCAAGTAAACACCCCAATTACATATCTGCCATCATGCAAGAGGGTCCGAATAAGTGTCCTAGTGTTTAAACCCTAATGCATGAGAAATGGTAGGTAAACACCATAATTACATCTCTGCCTTGGTGCAAAAGGGTCCGAATAAGTGTCCGAGTGTTTGAACCCAAATGCATGAGAAATGGCAAGTAAACACCACAATTACATATCTGCCATCATGCAAGAGGGTCCGAATAAGTGTCCGAGTGTTTAAACCCTAATGCATTAGAAATGGCAAGTGAACACCATAATTGCGTATCTGC
The DNA here is from genome assembly GCA_030407325.1 of Camellia japonica. Classification (NCBI taxonomy): domain Eukaryota; kingdom Viridiplantae; phylum Streptophyta; class Magnoliopsida; order Ericales; family Theaceae; genus Camellia; species Camellia japonica. Next base: position 7,359 of record JAPPVO010006075.1, on the reverse strand, counting down.
CATCTTGCAAGAGTGTCTGAATAAGTGTCCGAGTGTTTAAATGTCACACCCCAAACCAGCCCCTAAAAGTTTGGGCATGACCTAAGCAGAAACAGACAGAATAACCTGTATGGTATAACATTTGGGGGCCTGAACGGAAGCATTAAATTTAAAACGACATCTAGAAATATCCATTGAGCAACTATCAACAAGCCAGGACCATCTTAACATTGAACATAAAGTAACATGCACACAAAATGAGGTTACATAAACATTTATAATCCAGCCCAGGTCTTAGGCATACAAAACAATAAATACATATCCCTGACCAGCAATGTGTCTACCAAAAATTACATATACAAAGTAAACTGATCTAATATGTAAGGGTTTCCTCCAGTGCCTGGTTATCCTTAGGCTGACAAAAATGCATGAAGTATGCTAGATCGGCTCCTCAAGCTGGTTCCTACAGAATCAGACAAAATTACAGAATGAGACAAGCTCAGTGAATAGTAGTGCGTAATAATAAAATCACAATGTACAGTAGTATATATGTATCAAAACCAAATACCGAGATAACAGATTGGCCTATTAGCCCAGATAGCCTTGCGGCACAGATAGCCTTTCGGCTCAGGTAGCCTTGCGGCACAACAGGTAGCCTTGCGGCACAACAGGTAGCCTTGCGGCACAACAGGTAGCCTTACGGCACAGATAGTCTTTCGACTCAGGTAGCCTTGCGGCACAGATATATAAATATGGTGCTCACATTTCAGTTCCAGATCAACACATGAGTTATGATCTTATCTTACAGAAAACAGATACATAAATATATGTATAACGCACTATTACTCACAGTGTTGTGGTGGCGTATGAGTTCCTTCTGGAGTGTGCCCTGCACACAACATAACTAATAAATTAGTATTCTTTTTCTTAAAATCGATTCATATGCCTCCACACTTTTATAAAGTTATAATCTCTTAAGACCCATCAGAAAAGAATATTCGAATAACACCAAAGAGTCAAACACAAAAACTGAACAAAACATATTTTCTTGCTGAAACAGTCCTCCGCTCGAGCGTAGCTTTGTCCGCTCGAGCGGACAGTGTAGTGCTGCCAAAATACTGGATGGTCGATTTTTACGCTCGAGCGTACATATCCCCCGCTCGAGCGGACAGGGTAACTTTCAGAAAACTGCTGGGAGGTGTATTTTCCCGCTCGAGCGGACGTCGACCCAAATTCAGGGCAGCCCGATTTTCAAGCCAAAATTCATCATTCAAACTCAATTTTTATGAAATCAAGGGTCAAATTCAAGCAATACATTCACCTAACAATACCAAAACATGAATTAAAGCTTAATCACATCAAGTTAGACCAAATTAGAGGCTTTCACAAGTCAATACTTCCACAAATCCCATCCAATGGTCCAAGTATATTCAAGTTCTACAAATTCAACAAGTATAGCGCATAGTAGTAACATATTGGCATGGATTAATGCTATAGAAACAAAGATTGATGTCCAAAGTGTCAAGGCACCAAATCAATGAGAAACCCTAATGGATCAAACATAGATTATCCATGAACCAACACAAGCATGAGATGAAATTCTTGAGAAGTTAAACTAGAAATTTGGTTACCTTAACCTCAATTTCCCAATTCTACCAATGGATGAGCTTCTTTGGTGAGTCAAATTTATTTTCCCCCAATTCTTCTCCTTCAACTCTCACGTTCCTCTCTTTCTTTCTTTCCCAAAGTAAGCCACGTTTTTTATCTCAACTCAACAAGTCTTAGATAGATATAACAATATATATATAAGGGCATAAAAGACGAAAATCAATCGCTTTAGGGTGCCGAAATTAAAATTTCACAGAAAATCCCCTTATAGCTTAAAAATCATGTAGATTCCAAATATCAAATCAATTTCTGCACTTTAAATCTCTAAGATGCTCAATTTCCATTTTAAGTGATTCAAGTGTAACAGATACGTTCTAATTCAACAGATAGAAACTCATATTTCTAAGTTCCATGCTCTTTTACTATATTTTCACATAGATTTTCACAATAACATTCAAAGACACAGAACAGGAGATTAAAAAGACAGCAGAATCAGATATGAGGGTCGGGGTATTACACTCTCCCCCCCTTATTTAAGTTTGGTCCTCCAAACTTGCTTTTACCTTAGGACGAAAACAGATACGGATATTGATTTTGCATTTCATCCTCTTTTTCCCAGGTTGCCTCAGTTCCGTAGTGCTCTTGCCACTCCACTTTTACCATTGGAATTTCCCGGTTCCGTAACTGTTTCACCTGACGATCCAGAATTCGAAGCGGTTTTTCTTCATATGTTAACCTATCGGTTAGCTCAATCTGATGACAGTCAATAATATGGGATGGATCTGGAAGGTACTCTCGGAGCATAGAAACATGAAATACATTATGAACTTGACTCAGATGTGGCGGAAGGGCGACTCGGTAAGCTACTGTCCCAACTCTCTGTAAAATCTGAAAGGGACCGACATATCGGGGTGTTAGCTTACCCTTCTTTCCAAATCTTGGGTGGCCTTTCATTGGGGTGACTTTCACAAAGACATGACTGTTCTCATCAAATTCCAAATTCCTTCGTCGGTTATCTGCGTAACTTTTCTGCCTGTTTTGAGCAGTTTTCAGCCTTTCTCGAATAATCTTTACTTTCTCAGTAGTCAATTGAACAATCTCTGGCCCTAACAAAGGCCTATCTCCTACCTCAGCCCAGCACACTGGTGAGCGACACGGTCTCCCATACAGAGCTTCATAAGGTGCCATTTGAATACTCGAATGGTAGCTATTATTATACGCGAATTCAATCAATGGTAGATGAGTCTCCCAACTCTCTTGAAAATCCAGAACACACATTCGAAGCATATCTTCTAACGTCTGAATCGTCCTTTCGGACTGTCCATCGGTTTGAGGATGGAAAGCTGTACTGAACTTCAATTCTGTACCCATTGCATTCTGTAGACTCTGCCAAAACCGTGACACAAATTTTGGATCTCTGTCCGACACAATTGAAACCGGGACTCCGTGAAGCCTTACAATTTCATCTATATAGAGCAAAGCAAGTTTGTCGGCGTTGTATTGGGTCTTCACAGGCAAGAAATGGGCGGATTTGGTTAATCGGTCAACAATAACCCATATCGAATTCATACCCCGAGGCGTCCGTGGTAACCCCACTACAAAATCCATCGTTAGGTGGTCCCATTTCCACTCTGGAACTGGGAGGGGTTGTAACAACCCTGCGGGTTTCTGATGTTCTGCTTTAACTTGCTGGCACTGCAAACATTTAGACACAAACTTTGCAATTTCCCTCTTCATACTTGGCCACCAGAAATGTTGTTTCAAATCTTGGTACATTTTGGTACTTCCTGGATGTATTGAGACTCTCGAGGCATGTGCTTCTTCCATCAACTTCCGTTTAAGTTCTACTACATTAGGGACACACACCCGATTCTGAAATTTAAGCACGGAATCTGTCAAAGTAAATCCCAGTTTCGGTTTTGTCTCCATTTCACTACATATTTTCTTGAGGGCGTCGTCCTCCATTTGACGTATCTTGATCTCCTCCAGTAATGCCGGTTGAGCCATCATTGCCGCTATTGTTGCTCTTTGCCCAGGTAGTATTAAGTCAATTTCCATCTTATTCAGATCCCCTATCAATTCCTTACTTTCTGTCAATAGACTCGCTAGTATTCCCATATTTTTCCGACTAAGTGCGTCTGCTACCGTGTTAGCTTTGCCAGGATGGTAGTGAAGTTGCAAATCATAGTCTTTAATAAGTTCTAGCCACCGCCGTTGGCGCATATTCAACTCCTTTTGGGTGAAAAGGTATTTGAGGCTTTTATGGTCAGTATAAATATCACAAGAAGTCCCATACAGATAATGTCGCCAAATCTTTAACGCAAAGACAACTGCTGCCAATTCAAGGTCATGTGTGGGATAACTTTTCTCATGGGGTTTAAGCTGGCGAGAGGCGTAGGCGATAACTCTTCCGTTCTGCATAAGAACACAACCCAGTCCCTTATGTGAAGCGTCACTGTAAATTACAAATCCCTCGTTACCAGATGGTAATGCAAGAATCGGGGCTGTAGTTAACTTCGTTTTTAATTCCCGGAAAGCAAATTCTCTCTGTTCAGTCCATTCAAATGCAATGCCCTTCTTCGTTAGCTGCGTAAGTGGTACAGCAATCTTAGAAAAGTCTTGGACAAATCTCCGATAATAACCTGCTAGTCCCATAAAACTGCGCACTTCAGTTACATTAGTCGGGGTTGGCCAGTTTACAATTGCCTCAATCTTACTTGGATCAACGGAAACTCCTTCTTTAGTTATAACATGTCCCAGAAATGCCACTTCGTGTAGCCAAAATTCACACTTCTTTAGTTTTGCGTACAGCTTCTTTTCTCGGAGAGTTTGGAGGATTCGACGAAGATGATTCTCATGAGCTTCTACATTCTCAGAATATATAAGGATGTCATCTATAAAGACCACTACAACTCATCCAGATAAGGTTTGAAGACTCGGTTCATCAGATCCAAATGCTGCTGGTGCGTTTGTAACCCCAAAGGGCATAACCAAAAATTCATAATGACCGTAGCGGGTTCGGAAGGCTGTCTTCTCGACATCTTCGGCTTTGACTTTCAATTGATGATACCCGGACCGCAAATCGATCTTAGAAAAACCTGTGCCCCTTGTAACTGATCAATAAATCATCAATTCTCGGTAAAGGATACTTGTTTTTGATCGTTACTTTATTAAGCTCCCGTAATCTATGCATAAACGAAGTGTCCCGTCTTTCTTCTTCACAAACAGGACTGGTGCACCCCAGGAGAGACACACTCGGACGAATAAACCCTTTATCCAATAAATCTTGAAGCTGACCCTTCAATTCCTTCATTTCAGCTAATGCCATTCGATACGGAGTTTTAGAAATGGGTTGAGTTCCAGGTAATACATCAATTGTGAACTCAATTTCACGGTCCACTAACTCTCCCGGCAGTTCTTTTGGAAGACATCCGGAAAGTCACAAACAACCGGAATCGCATCAATATTTTCATTCTCTACTGGGCCTCCCAGAACATTACACAAATACCCCGACATCCTTTGTGAATCAATTTGTAAGCCTTAGCTGCAGAGATCACATACGGTGGTGATGTCACTTCTTGACCCTGGAAAATAGTTTCTGACTGACCCGGAGGGTGGAATTTAATTTGTTTCATTAGGCAATCTATGGTAGCCTCGTATTCTCCCAACCAATCCATCCCCAAAATAATATCAAATGAAGTCATATCAAGTGGGACTAAATTAGCATATACACGAGCATTTCCAATGAGAATTTCACAAGTAGATAGACAGAAGTACAGATCAAGGAAGTCCCCATAGGCGATGTAACACGCAACACATAGGCTAATTCTATTCAGGTTTATCTAAGTTCTTTGCAAATTGTTTTGACACAAAAGAGCAGGTAGAGCCAGAATCAAACAAAACATAAGCAGAGTGGCCATAAACTGTAAATGTACCTGACACCACTGTTGTCGCATTCTGTATATCTCCGGAACCAACGCAAATACCCTACCTTGCTTCATGGTGTTCTTGTTATTTTTGGTTTGACAGTTGATTTGGCACTAGGAGTCGGTGTAGACCCAGCTGAACTTGTGGCGGCCTTACTACCGGGTTGTTGATTCCTTTGTGGACAGTCCCTAATCAAATGTCCTGTTTTTCCACACCGGAAACAAGCTCCAGTCAACCGATGACAAACCCCACGATGTTTCAACCCACATTCCAGACACACAGGAGTCGAATTCTGAGAAGCTGTACTGGTGAAGTTTCCTGAATTCTGCTTTTTATTTGGTGAAGTGGTTGATCCCTTAGACCATTGAGTATTTTGCCTCTTCCCTTTCCATTCAGAAATCCGAGTCTGAGTAGCCAAATTTCCTTCTACGATGACAGCCCGCTCCAAGACATCAACGTACGTCGGTAACTTCAACACATTGATCCGATCCTGAATGGCATTCCGCAATCCTCCCTCGAATTTCCGCGCCTTTTTTGTACTCTGTGTCTACCATGTGAGGTGCAAACCGAGCTAGTTCTGCAAACTGGGCTTCATACTCAGCTACAGTGTTGTTTCCTTGTCTCAATGTTTCAAACTCAGTCACTTTCTTGTCTCGCATACTCTGAGGAAAATATTTGTCATAGAATAACACCAAGAACCTGTCCCAAGTCAACCCCAGATGCATTGTTCTGGTAAGCATCCACCACCTCCGTGCTTCCTCTTCAAGCGTGAAAGCAGCAAGCTGCACTTTCTGAACTTCAGTACAAGGGAAGACTTCGAATAATTTCTCTATCCCTAGCACCCATGCCTCCGCCTTCATTGGTTCAATCCCTCCTTTGAACGAAGGTGGTTTCATCTTTTTAAACTCCCGCGTAAGTGTGATGCTACGGTCCTCAGCGTGAATATCTTGCATTACAGGTGGGGGTACTGGCGGGGGGGTGGCTGAGGTTGTTGTTGCTGTTGCTGTTGTTGTCGTAGAGTTTCAGCCATATCTCTCATCATTCTTTCCATCCTATCCAACCGTACCGAGGTAGCATCTTCTGGCTCATCAGCCCTTGTTCTCACCATATTCTAAAAAAACAAATCATTATACCATACACAAAGGTGTACAAGAAAGTCAAATCGTTAGCATTAGGCTTAGCAGAAATCATATCACGTTGCTATCATTCCTACCTTCCTGTATGATGCCTACTACACTAGACATCCTAACGCTCAATGGATCAGTGTGTGAGATAGCAACTCGTGCTCTGATACCACTTGTCACACCCCAAACCAGCCCCTAAAAGTTTGGGCATGACCTAAGCAGAAACAGACAGAATAACCTGTATGGTATAACATTTGGGGGCCTGAACGGAAGCATTAAATTTAAAACGACATCTAGAAATATCCATTGAGCAACTATCAACAAGCCAGGACCATCTTAACATTGAACATAAGTAACATGCACACAAAATGAGGTTACATAAACATTTATAATCCAGCCCAGGTCTTAGGCATACAAAACAATAAATACATATCCCTGACTAGCAATGTGTCTACCAAAAATTACATATACAAAGTAAACTGATCTAATATGTGAGGGTTTCCTCCAGTGCCTGGTTATCCTTAGGCTGACAAAAATGCATGAAGTATGCTAGATCGGCTCCTCAAGCTGGTTCCTACAGAATCAGACAAAATTACAGAATGAGACAAGCTCAGTGAATAGTAGTGCGTAATAATAAAATCACAATGTACAGTAGTATATATGTATCAAAACCAAATACCGAGATAACAGATTGGCCTATTAGCCCAGATAGCCTTGCGGC
>JAPPVO010006074.1:0-46641 GCA_030407325.1 Camellia japonica | reverse complement strand
TGAGATGATTTGATATAATTTATGTTTATATTTTATTAGACAAAAATAATTTAAATAAGGTAGAAAAAATTAATTATATAAAAATTGGAAAAAAAAATGCTTCTGAATTCTACTATATGATTATTAGCTTTCATATAAAAAAATTTTAAAAAAACAATACCAAATGAGCCCCAGTTATACATTGGCATGTATCATTTTTTTCAAAACCAAATTAATTGAATTAAAACTTGTGTAAGTAAATAAAACCACTTTAAAAAAAAAATTATTCAAGCCAAATCAAGTCCAAAGCGGAGGGAGGGTGTGGTGTGGTGGACCTTCCTCCCTTTCACTTCCTCTAGAAAAATTGAAAAATGCCCACATTACATGAGAATTACTTCAAAGTTGTATTACCTCACTAAGTGATTAATTTATACATTTTTCTTTATATTTTGCAAATGAAGAATTAAGCATAATTTTTTTTAAAAAAAATGTGTTTGTCATATTATTTAATGTAGACCTCTAAATCAATCATGTAGTGAAAAATTTTAAAGGTGAAACATGCTCCCTCAACATTTTTTTGAGTGAATAACTCACTCACTATTAGTTAGGAGATAAAAATGTAGGGTGTATTTGGTTTGTATTTTGAGATAAATGTTTAAAAAAAAATTTTGGGAGACACTTTAGAAATTTTTTTGATTTGTTTGGTTATATATTTTGAAAATAGTTTTGGAGTTTGGAATTTGAGATGATTTGATATTTTGTTGTAATTGAGTAGATATGTGTGAGAGAAAAAGTGATTGAGGAGGACAGAGGAGAGAGAAAAAGTGATTGATTAATGTGTAATAGAGAGGGAAGTAATTTTGAAATTTTTTTAAAAAAATTAGTAACCAAACATGTTTTTAGAAATTTTCTTCTAAAAACATGTTTCAAAACACAAACCAAATACACCCGTAATTTCTCATTAATCAAAAGGTAAATGGATTGGCCCAATTGGACTTTAATATTGTTCAGTCACCTTTTTCCTTTCTTTCTATATATATATATATTTTTAATTGCTATCCAAATCTATAATTTAAATATAGTGTGTATGGCTGTATAAATGTATTGTGATTGTATCTCTATTCCTCTCATTAACACCAAACATTACTAATTTGGGTGTATTACACTAAACTCCTCTGAGATTTGAAGAAAATATAGTAAGTCCCATAATTTTAACATAATTATATTGATCTCTCTTTAGATATTAATTCATATACGCTTAATCTTCTTTTCATCAATAATTTGTTAGTTTTATGAATGGAAAAAATGATATTATCATTTTTTTTACATAAAAATATATATTTTACGTTATTTATTTTTGTATTTTCACACAATTTGCATTTATTTCGATCCATTTAACATTTTTAAAAATTAATCAATATAATTATGTTAAAATTGTGAGACTTACTGTATTTTATGGGATCAATGGTAGACCAATCACCCAACAAGATGTGTCTTCAGCCACTAGTGAACCAACCATGTGATCCATCGGGTAAGTCCAATAACTTTGTTTGGGCTACATTTGGTTTCAAATGTTAAAGAAACTAGACCCCCACTATATTGGGACAACGTTAAAGTCATTTTTGTTATTTCACAAAATGGATCGGCCCAATTGTAACTATGGTCTACATTTGGGTTTTTTGGGACTTGCATTTTGTTTTGTCAAGGCGGGCAGAAAAGTGTGAAAAAAATGATTGTAGTCATATTTTAGTAATATCAATTATAATAAAATTTAATTTTTTTTTATTTATAAAATTGTGTTATTTTTTAAAAGCACGTGAATATCATAATTTAACATAATTATATAATTAAAATCAAGAACATAATAAGTTTTAGACCCGAGAAAAAACATTAAAATAAAAAATATCAAATAATAATAATACACAACATGATAAAATCTATACATTAATTAGGCCTTTCAATTTGTACTGTTACAAAAGAATATATATCAGAAGAAAACTCATACGTTGGGCCCAAGTGAAAATTCTAGTTCAGTCTCTAATAACATAGCACAATCAAATTTGACCACCACAATTTTTATTTTTTATTTGTTTATTGGAATGTAAAATGTAATTGATAATCAAAACGCAAAATTTCATGAGTAGAGCGTATAGCATAGAATTAGCCTTTAAAATTATTTGGTGTGGTTAAAAAAAGAAGACTGCAATAGCTTCACATGCTTTTCAATTGCATTGACTCCAAAGTCACCGTCAAACAGTGGCGGAGGCAGGGGTCACGTGCGCCTGAATTTTGAGATTTTTTTTTTTTTTAAACAAATATAAAAAAAGAGGGTGATTATTGATTTAATGGTTAAAATTTGACTTAATAACCTTAACGCTGTGTTTGGTTGGAGGATTTAAGGAGGGATTTGGAAAGGGAAAAGGAAAAGTTAGGTGAAATGTAAATAAAATATACCTACATTTCACCTAGTTTCACACATTTTTTCCCTTTTTCATTCCAAATCTCTCCCCAAATCCCCCAACCAAACACAACACAAGATTATAAGTTCAAGTCTTGGGACTACCACTTTGTATATTATGTCAAAGGTTAGGTGTGTACTCAATTTTTCTCCTCCCAAACACACATTAATGTGTACTAATTAGACATTGTTGTTGTTGTTTTGTTGCAAATATAAAGAAAATATTTTAAATAAAAAAAATTATAAAAATATTATGAGAGTGAAATGTCAATGACATTTTAAAAATTATGAGAAAAATAATAGTTGTTTTGAATGAAAATGAAGAGACTATTATAAACCATACCATCTATGAAAATTTTATAAAAAATTTTAAATGTAATGGTAATGTTATTATTATTGACATGCAAGTATAACTAATCTCACTATAAATATATGAAATTTATTAGATTGTTAGTTACATCTGACATGTGAGATTCACTCTCTATGTGTTTATTTACTATTAATTGGTAATATCACATACTAATGATGATGTGGTATTACCATTATATTGAATTTTTAATCAAATTTTGTATAAATTTTTTTTTATCATTATATAATTTATTTTAAGACTTATATCCATATTTTTTATATTGTCCATAATACACTAGTTATAAATAATAATATTTTTTTTTATGTTCCTCAAAATCTATCGTAAAAACTTACATTAAATATTTTTATAAATTTTTTTAATAATATAATTAATAAATACCCTACTTAATTTGATTTTCTGACACCGCCACTGCCGTCAAACCACTCGTATTTTAGTTAGAAGGTGATTGCTGACTCCAAAAGATGATGATATGCTTGCCTGAGTGTTTTGTTTGTAAGGGCTTCAAAATGAGTGGGTATTTGGTGGTCCTCCAGCAATATTCCAAGTCATTTACATGATGCCATATGGAAAATGCTAAAATAATACTTCTTACCATTATCATTAGTGTGTAAAAATATTTTAAAATATGTAAAAAGTATATTAAAATTGCAAATATTTTGACATTTTTTTAGTGTTTATTAACAAATTTTACCTGTCATTAGCAGGACACTTTATATATTTATCTCTCAAATATCAATACAAATATAAAACTGATAAAAAATTATCTTGAAATACCACATGAATTTGCCCTAAAACTATAGTGATGATACGGTTCGTTCACGGTGTATGGACCGGACTGATCCAAACTCTTCAAGCCCACGTCCGAGCGATGAGGCCCACTGGAAGACCTGCAAACAAGTTCAACGGGGAACGGGGTAGTCCCTCGGCGAACCTCCAGTGTGTGAATTAGAAGGGGAAGTAGACAATGTAGAGAGAGAGAGAGAGAGGTAGAAAAGACTTAACCTTCTTCTTGTCTTCCAATTTTGCTTATATCCTTTGGTAATCATTTCACTGTCTCTGTCGTTCTGACCTTCCCGCCGAAAGCTTGTGCCGTGGTTTACCTTGTTCAGGGTGAGGGGGTGCCATTCCGGCTGAGAGGTGTTGTCGCAATAAATGCTGTGATAGGCTGCATTAATGGTGATGTGTTGTGGCAATAACTTTGCAGATCTTTGTCTGCTGACATGGCCCGTTCTGCGCCCGCCATGTGTCCGAGTATCATTGGCCTTCCTGCTCAGTTGGCTTCCAGCTGTGCTGGGTTTTACTACCCGGGTTATGCAATGGGGTCTAAATGGTGGGCTTGTGTTTGTTCACTGTGGACTGTGATCTTTATGGGCCTATCCATGTCATATAGTATAATTTTCCTTCAAAGTGACAACACGTATCATCACATTATCATCATCGTGGCCATCAAAATCAATCAAAAAAAACACTAAAGAAAAAAATAGCGAAAATATCAAATCAGTGTATGTTTAGAAAGAAAGAAAAAAATACATAAGTAGTAAATTTTACAAATTTAAATATTTAAAGTCATAAATTTTTTATGAATATATAATTATTTTAATAAAGTACTCCTACTCTGATTATAATTTCTCTAATATATATATGACTAATTTTTGAGAAAACTATTAAATTCTTTGAGAGCACCACGTGTCTCTGTGCTTAAATAATCACCAATTGTCAAGTTTTTTCTATTGTTTCTCGCCATCAACCGAAATCAATAGACTCTATTCTTTTTACCAATTACATTTTAGAACACCACATGTTATGCGTGGAGCACCAAATAACTTCTCATGTTCTTGTTTGAGGGAGGGAAGATTCCATCAGATAGTACAGCCGAGCAAAAGTAACGTTCGGCGTTACAAACTACGCGGCGCGAGCAGATTGGCGCGGCAGATGGCGCGGCTGCAAGCGCAAGATCTTTCTTTCTGGTCGAGGCGTCAACTGGTAACTTTTTAGTACCGAGCTGAAGGACTGACGGGTTACGCGACGCGGATGATGCGGCCTGGCCGGTATGCCTCCGGCCGTCCAGCCGAGGTGAGGCGGTTGCACGTGACCGAGACTGGAGATAAAATGGTTGGAGGCCGGCATGCCTCACAACCGGTCGATCATGACGAAACGATCAGGAATGGCTCGGCATAGGCGGTTAAGTTCTAGCCTGGTCCCAAGTCACAGGCCGGCGGTACGTAGCGCGGTTAAGTGATTTTAAATCTCCCAAGGGTTAGGCCGGTCATGGTACCCCGGTTAAGGGTGCCACCTGGGCCAATGGTGTGAGGGAGAGGACATCTGCTCCACGAACGCCTCAATACCGTTGGGCAGTTCTGCATGTACTAGAAGGAGGACAAAACCTTTACACGTGTAAGGTGGTGAGAGGCGAGCACTGCCACCTGTCCAGGGAAGGACGGCAGAGGTAGTGCGCGCACAATCTTGAGGCTGCATGGCCAGCCTAGAAAGAGGAGGAAAGTGACGAACATTGGAGGTATGCAAACTCACTCTCACAAGCACTCTCTCTCTCTTCTTCTCATCTTCTTCCTCAGTGAACTGACTAGAGCGTCGGAGGGTTTTTCCGGCACACCACCGCCGGGCAGCTCACCATTTTTGTGTTGCAGAGACAGACGCCGTTGACGGAAGCTTGACGTTCAAGGCGTACGGAGAGCTAAGGTTATTTTGCCCCCGTACATTGTTCTTCCTACCTACTTTTTGCTTTAAAAATCTGCTAATTCCTGCAAAGGTCCTTTGAGTCCGCAAACACATCAAAAAGTCATGCAAATCATAATTGGGTATTACGTTGTGCTTCCACCATCATCATGCTATGTCTGGGAACATTGAAAAAAAAATGATTTCATAGAAGAAGATAAAAAAAATGTTTTTGTTTAGATAAATATGAGAGAAAATGAGATAAAAGAAAATATTTTTTCTCACATTTTATTTGGTTAAATTACAGAGAGAAAAAAAAAAGTTATTATATATTGTATTACTAAAATAACTTTTATAAGTGTCAAATTTTTTTTTTATTTCTAGCATTGATATTACAAAAAAGTAGTAATTGTTGATTTATTTCCTCTCTCAATCTCCCTACTTTTAGAGAGATTCAAAATGATAATTATAAGATAAATGGGTTTCTTATGTACTCTCACTTCTCTGATGTTACTCCTTTTTTTTTTTTTTTTTTCTTTTTTGTGAAATTTTTACCTAATTTCAAACTTAATCAAATATTAGCTCAAACAAACTAATTTGCAATTTAATTTTTTATAGTAATTGTATAATGTAATGTGTATAATTAACTAAAATATATGAAAATCTTACAAACACATCAATTTTGGAGGTGATTTATTTATTTATTTATTTTGTCAATTGATAAGACAGTAATTACAAATATGATGAATATTTAGGGCTATTTTGGGAATATAATTATAATCATCTTTTTGTGAAAGAGAAAAGTGGGTTATAATCTGAAAAGTGGATTATATCCCACTTCCGAAAAGACCCTTTATATCATCATTATTACTAGCTCACAATAGTTAGAAAATTAACAAAACCTAACACAATTAATATACCAAGTCCAAACCTAACAATTACTACTAACTACATATAATTCACATAATGGGGAGAAATAAATACTACTTCACAAATGGTATTAAACTTCTTTACATTGGAATTGAACTCGAGATCTTACACAATTCCATACAAGTACAAACAACAAAAAAGAGAAAAATCCCAAAAGAAATCGATTTATGCATACCAGAGATGCAAACAGGCTTGGATGACACGACTAGATGATGCTCGCAACGTTATGGAAGCAATGTTGGCCTGGATCTGTGGTCCGATCGACTTCGTTTGTCCTCCTCTTCCGTTCTTCTTCTTCGTCGTCTACTTCGTTGCCTTCTTTTGTGAACTTGTGTGCCCTAATCATCCTTTGCCTATACAGCTGTGTATTGGTTGATCTGCTTTGGTGGACACTTTGATAATTTTACATTCAACCATACATGGTTCAACACTCACATGATTTAATTTTATTCTTATGTGCTTTTGTAGCGTGTTTTTTTATATGTGTCTATGGTAGTTCCAACTTGAATTGTCAAACCGCGAATAAGGCCTCATTTGGCAAGTGATTTTTTTAGCCAAAAAGTCAAAAAAATTACTAAAAAAACCAACAATCTATACCAAAAAGTCAAAGATTCCATTTTCTCTCTACTTTTTGCACATCTTTTCGTAAAAAATCAAAAAGTCATTCCAAACATACTAGTTTTTTTACATCATATTTTAGTTAAAAAGACAAAAATTTACTAAAAAAACCTGTTCCCAAATGAGGCTTAAGTTATTAAAAAATAATTTGATTCAAATTGATTCACTTTTTTTTTTTTGGTGAAATAGAGATAGCATAAATTAAGAGAGAGTAACATCAACAGTCCTAGGGTATGAAGCCCCTACACCATCATCAAGCAGCTGTTTAGATAGACAAGGAGGAGCAGAATTAAAAACAACGAAACTATCTATGGCATAACTGCCTTAATTTGCTAAAATGTCCGCACACTTGTTGGCTTCCCAAAAGATATGCTCAACCGTCGAGATTCTCAGCTGCTTCATGAGATACCTGCAATCACATAGGAGATTACTATAATGGTGCTGACTAGATGGTTCATGTAGTAGTAAATTGATCATTTCTTTTGCATCTGATTCAACATGAATTTCCAATAAATGTAAGCTTGCCGCTAACATCAATCTATCTCGGAGAGCCCATAACTCAGCCTCTAATGCCGAAGCTGTGCCTATATTCCTCATGAATCCTGCTACCCACCTGCCCAAACTATCACGAATAATGCCACCTCCTCCTACTCGGCTAAGGGATGCCTTTGAAGCTCCATCAATATTTAACTTGAACCGACTTTCCCAAGGAGGCTTCCATCCGATTGAGACAGTGTGTACAACTTTGGATGGAAGATTTTTTTCAGTGACATGCTGCCATTCAAGAGCTTGAGCCACCACAAATGTTGCACTGAAAGGTGATAGGTTGGTTTGGAAACAAAAAGCATTACAGTGCAGCCAAATTTCCTAACACACAAAGGGGAAGATTATGGCCCAATGTACAGAAGATGGGTGAACAAATTTAGCTTGACAATTTAGTTTGATCGAAGAGGGAAGATCAGAGGAAAAAGAAAGGAGTGTCGTTGGGGGAATACCAATATGAGACCAACATTGGGCTGCAAAAGGACAGTCCCTAAGGACGTGGATAGTGGTCTCGAGGAATTGTTTACACAATCCTGTATAATGTGTCTATGGAAAAGTTGAGTTTTGGTGTTGAGCTTTTGATGAAGAGCACGCCAAAGGAAATGAAGGACTCTTGGGGAGGCCGGGACTATCCACAGCCAAGACCAATTAGGAAGAGGCGGCGATGCCTGAAAATCGTGGGTTAAAAAATAAGCAGAGCTGCTTTTGAAGTTCCCATCTGTGGAGTGTTTCCAAACTCTAATGTCTAATTCCGACTCAAACCAAGAGGGAGATAAGCTCTTAATGGACCCAACAATGTGAGGAGGAAGAACGAAAGAAAAGGCTGAAAAATCCCAGTGATTATTCACCCAACAGTCCCTAACAAGCAAGGAGGATTTGTTAGAATTTAACGAGCCCTCAATGCAATTCCTAATGGTCCACACTTAGCCCAATCGTCTAACCAAAAGCAAGTTTTAAACCACTTTTCACAAGCATTTTAGAACCTTTCTCAAGGATATTAAGACCCTTCCTCATACTCCTCCAAACAAGTGATGTCCTATTTCTATCACCCCCCACATGACCGTGTTTAGACTTAAGGGTTCTAGACCACAACGTGTTGTCATCTTGAATCATACGCCAATTCAACTTGGCCATTGACACTTTTGTTTATTAAGCTGGTTTGCCTAATACCTAACCCTCCAAAAGTTTTTGGTTTGGTGACCGTATCCCATGCTACCCCATGTACAGCCCGACGTTCCACCGAGGAACCCTATAAAAAAATCACGATTGAGTTTATCAATGGTATTGGCAACAGATTTGGGAATAAAATTATATTGCATTATGTATGCAGGAATGGCCGCATTAACCGATTTGATGAGCGTAGCTCAACCCGCAAAAGATAGCATTTTACTTTTCCATCCTGCGAGCTTACATTGAACCTTGTCAATCACAAATTGGAAGGACTCTCTATTAGACCGGGAGTGGTGGATCGGGCAATCCAAATACTTACCAAGGTTTCAAGTGGTAGGAATACCTAAGGTATGAGAAGGTGTTGTTGTTGAAGTCTTCATGTACATTGGCCGAAAAAAAACACTTTGGACTTGTTAAAACTGATGTTTTGGCCAGATAAGGAACAAAAGTCTTGCAAAATGGACGAGATGATAAGACAATTAGGTTCCGAAGCTTCTCCAAGTAAGATGAGATCATCAGTAAAAAATAGATGTGATAAAAGGGGGCCCACCCTAGACACACGGATAGGAGACAACTCGTGATTTTGACAAGCTTCGGTGATAAGAGCTGAGAGGTATTCCAGGCAAAGGATAAAGAGATATGGAGAGATGGAGTCACCTTGCCGTATGCCTCGAGATGGAAAAAATTCTTCACTTTTCTCACCATTAAACAGCACTGAAAGCAAACTCAAGAAAACACAGGACAAGACAAGTTCTATCCACCTCAAAGGGAAATTGAAGGATCACATGATGGTACGGATGAAACTCCACTCCAATCAGTCATAAACTTTATCCAAGTCAAGTTTAATCAACATGCTGCCTTTCTTGCCTTTTTTCTCCTTAAGGTGATTACATAATTTTCTGTATGTGAGTATGTAAATATTTGCAGAAAGAGTCAACCGCGAAAAGAGAGTTGCCAGATAGCCATACATATGTGGGACCCAGTGGAGGCCATGTGGGCCGCGCATGGATGATGAAGAATTGAAGTGGGTCATTTGTTGAATGGAGATGAACATATAAAATTGGAATTTGGTTTTGTTATACGGTTGAAGATTTCAATTTTATGGATGAAGTTGGGCGTATTGTGCGATTAATTAATATTCATATAAATTATTTAAACTGTTCATCTAAAATTACTAGTTGAAAAAAATATGACTGTAAGAAATTAAATTATAAGTAATTATATGATTAAATCACATATATATTATAACACATAAATGATTTATTCTTAAAAATATGTAAGCCATATAAATAAAAATGGTTGGGTAAATTACAAATACACCCTCTAGGGTTTGCTTAAAGTACAGATTGCTCCCTATGGTTTAAAAATTACAAATACCCCCTTATTAGAATTTTTTATTTAACAGAATTAACTAAAAAAAATGAAATTCATAATTGCTCTCTTATACAATAATAAAATTACTTAAATTATTAATTAAAACATATTTCAGACATCATTAAAAATTATTAATTGACTTGATGATTTATTAATAGAATGGACGATTTGTTATGAAATTAGAAATCTCAGAGGGTGAAATGTAATTTCTAGAATCACAAGAGACGATTCATATTTTAATCAAACCTCAGGGTGTATTTGTAGTTTATCCAAAATAGTTTAATAGTATGACAATGATATTGGATCAACTATTTTTTTATGTATAATTTTTTTAATTAATTGTATAAAATGATCGATTTAAATTATTAAAATGAGTCTAAATTAGTCAAATAATAAATCAATTTCATCAGAAATTTGAGAAATTCAATTTTAACAAGTTCAGGCTCTATAAATTGGGTTGGGTATGACATTACAAAATTGTCATGGTGTTGAATGTAAAAACCTATAACTTACTCCACCTACCACTACCACCTACTACCACCTACCTACTCCACTCCATTAGTGCTCCACAAGAAGCAAGTGCTCCACTTACCCTAATGCTCCATTAAGTTGTTTAGTGCTCCATTGAGGTTAATTTAATTCCTCCATTTTAACTCATTCTCCCTATAAAAGAGAGATCATTCTCTCCATTGTAAAACACACAATACACACAAAAATGTATATTGATATCAATCAATAAATCAATACATTAATTTCCTACATGGTATCAGAGCTATAGGTTAAGCTCTTGGTGTTCTTCGCCTTCCGGGGGCGGCAACCTTGCCTTGACCGCCCGCCGGACCTCTACACATATCTTCACTCCGCTGCCACACATTATTTTTCTTGATCTTGATCTTGTTTTGTGCTGCTGCAGAGTAGTTTCTAACAAATTCCATTTGATCAACCACTCCACTCTTCTTCACCACCTCGCCGGAGCAAACCCGAAATCCCTTGGGAAAATGGCAGGGATTGGGGTTGCATTCATGTAGGGGTTCTGAAATCTAGGGTTTCCATCGGGGCCCTTTGATTCAGACAAGCGCCCTGTGGATAGGAGGAGAGAGGAGGGGGGAAGAAAGAAAGAGATGAAGAACTGTTAGGGAGCCCAGAACTGTGAGTGGGCTGATGTTGAGGATAGGCAGTGTTTGTTTGTTCTTCTCTGTCAAGAGGTCATTCAAGAGCTTAACGTCCTCAAATTCTCCATTAGTGTGGAACCCAAAATAGCAGCAACACAGATAGTGTTCTCATCAACCATCTCCACAGCTTTAGTTGGGTCCATCACATAGTACCCTTCCCTCAGCTTCACCTCCTTCAACTCCACTTCAAAATACCTTGCAAATTTCTCCCAACATACCTGAACATTGGTACCGTGAACTTGTTGGGATTATCATAGGGTTTGCCAAGAGCTTTCATCTTGTTCTGCCACTTCCTCTTGAATGCTAAACCAGCCAGCATTATTGCCTCCGATGATCCAACTGTTCCCACTCCTACTGCAGCCTCTCTGTCTCCCAGTGGTGCATGAAATAAATCTGCTATCATGTTACACACCGGTTCTGGAGTTCGGTGGTGACAGGGTACTCATCCATATCGACATAGTCTTGGGTGACTGCTACTCTATCACTTGCAGCTGCATGCTCATCAGCAGGAATTGCAGTTTTGTATGCAAGGGACTTAAATTGCTGCAAGGGGGGAGTAATTAACTCAGCTTGATGCGTCTCCTCAACAAAGGGCTAGCATTTTCAGCACCCAACAGTGGAGTCCCCGTGGGTTCTTCCCTATTACACTGCTCTCCACCTTCTTCGCCATGTGTCTCTCTCTTATTAAAGTCCCATTTTTTTTTCTTTTTATTTTCTTTATTTCTTTATCCATTATTTTCTTCTTTATTTTTATTCTTAAACAAACACCACCAACAACATTTTCCAAACTTGTCATTTATTCATCTCGGGGATCAACCCCGATCACATTTTTACACAACAAAAAAAAAAAAAATCCTCACCAAAACAAATCAACCACAACCCACACAACAAAAACCGGCCTTATTTCTTCGCCTCTTCAGCTGTTCTCTTCCTCTTGCCTTTGTCTTGGGCGGCCCTTGCCGGTTCTGCCTCCGTGTTTCCTACGCCGCCGAGCACGTTCACTTCCGTTGCTCCTCAACCGTCACATATGGCGGTCCTCCAAATCTGAGCATCACGGTGGCCTTCCCGCTTCAGTTCCTTGTTTTCTGCCTTCAGCCCACATATCTCTGCTCGGGCATCCCTATACATGCCCTGGAGCAGAGCCAGTTGGGCGTTTAACTGCTGCACCTCATTTGTTCTCCTCTGAAGCCAGTGCGACAGTTGTTGACCGCCGTCATGGTCTCAACGCATGACCTTAATGTGTAATAATTCGCCTCAATATCCGACTGAGCAGCCATTATCTGCTCAACTGCCACCATCGGATAGTTCAACGGCGCAAAACCAGGGGGGCTTGGTCCAAGGGCGCTGGTTGCAGTTCAAGGGCAACTGCCCCAGCTATCTCTCTTGTGGCCTCGTTGAGGTCGGGAAAGAGAGTAAGACCACGGGACGAAGAGGCTATGTTCTGGGTCACGGGGCGGGAAGAAGAAGCCATTTTCAGGGCAACAGAGTGTTTCAGCGATACAACTCTCAGCAAACAACAGTGTTTCAGCGATACAACTCTCAGAAAACAACAGAGTGTTTCAGCAATACAACTCTCAGAAAACGAAGAGTTTTTTCAGAGAGTTTTTTCAGAGGTTTCAACTGGTTTTGTCTCAGCCTCAGCCTCAGCCTCGCCTGTTTAAATAGGCAAGGCAGACACGCGCCTCACGCGCCTCTCAGCGCAAGACGACAAAGCGGCGCGCCTTTTGATGGCTCGACTTTTGATGGATGTCGGGCACACCTTTTGATGGCACGCCTTTTGATGGCGCACCTTTTGATGACTCGACTTTTGATGGCTGTCGGGCACACCTTTTGATGGCACGCCTTTTATGGGTCCGACAAGACTCGGTAAACTGTCCCGACTTTGATTCCGGTTAGCTTCTATATGGGTCCGACAAGACTCTGTAAACTGTCCCGACTTTGATTCCGGTTAGCTTCTATATGGGTCCGACAAGACTCTGTAAACTGTCCCGACATTGATTCCGGTTAGCTCTTATATGGGTCCGACAAGACTCTGTAAACTGTCCCGACATTGATTCCGGTTAGCTCCTATATGGGTCCGACAAGACTCTGTAAACTGTTCCGACATTGATTTCGGTTCTCAGCTACAACGGTTCGACACAGCCATATAGTGTCTTCTACAACGGTCCGACATGACTCAGTAAACTGTTTTTCTACAACGGTCCGACATGACCCCATAAACTGTTTTCTACAACGGTCTGACACGACCATACAGTGTCTCCTATCCTCTTTTATTTTATTTGTCAGATTTTTTTCCTGTTTTGTTACTCTCTCCAAACTCAAGTTGGTTAGTTCCTAACCCCCTTGAGTTTGAGGGGGGCTGTTGAATGTAAAAACCTATAACTTACTCCACCTACCACTACCACCTACCTACTCCACTCCATTAGTGCTCCACAAGAAGCAAGTGCTCCACTTACCCTAATGCTCCATTAAGTTGTTTAGTACTCCATTTTAGGTTAATTTAATTCCTCCATTTGTAACTCATTCTCCCTATAAAAGAGAGATCATTCTCTCCATTGTAAAACACACAATACACAGTCATGAGAGAACCATCAGCAGTTTGAATGGAGGGAATATGAGAAGATGAAGAGATAGAAGAAAATATAGTAGAACTGGAGGTCATATGATTACAACAGGCAGAGTCAAAATACCAAGAAGAGTTACCTGGAGTTACAGACAAGGCAGTAGGAGGAACATACCTTCAAAAAAGAATTGTGCTGATTATGCCATAATTTTACATCCATGTGACCTAACACCATAACACACTTTAATTCTTAGGAGGACTAGATTCTCTTTTGTCCAAATCAATGGAATGGATAGTCTAATTTGCTCATGAGATTATTAGGGGTCTTATTTTAATAATATATATTTTTATTTTTTAAGTTGATGTGTATAGATCATTTATAAAATAATAATTAATAAATAAATAAATCACATAAACGTAATTATATCAAGGAAATAAACAATTATTTTCAAATTATGTTTAATTGTCAAGTGTTTTTAAGACAAATGAGTTAAATTCATGCGACTTTAGTTGTTAAATCAATCTACTTTACTGATCTAATAAATTGAACTATCCAGTCTCATTCACGTAATTCACTCAAAAAAATTCAATTTCTTAATTCATTGAATAATTTCATAAATCTAACACTCTTATTAAAAATATAAGTGGCCAAATATGTGTCTTTTTCCAAATTAAGTCAAATTAGCAACTTAATTTCCAAACCTTAGTTTGGATGAAATTTTCAAATTAGGCTAAAATGTGGTTATGAACCACGCTTTCAACCTTTTTGTGCCTACTGCGCGAAAATTTTGTAAAATCGTAAAAGCGTATTTCCAAACCACACTTTTAATTAAGAAAGCGTGGTTACAAACCACGTTCTTAGTTAAATTTGGTTTATAAATAAAGCATGATTAGAACCACGCTTTTAAGTAAAAAAATTTTTTTCCTGAAAGCGTGGTTGTGAATCACGTTTTTAACCTTTTTTTTTTTTTTTTTTTTTTTTTTTTTTTTTTTTTTTTTTTTTTTTTTTTCTGAAAACGTGGTTGTGAACCACGCTTTTAACTAAAAAAAAATTTCTTCTGAAAGCGTGGATGATAACCATACTTTTAATGTCATGTAATTTTTTATTTTATTTTTTTTTTTTGGTGATAATGTAATTCAGAAAATTTTTTGGCTTTACTAAAGCCGTTCTCATGTGTAAATTTTTTTTTTTCTTTTGTCTTGTTTTGGGTTAGAATGTGTAATTCAGAAATTTTTTTTGACTTTACTAAAGCCGTTTTCATGTAAATTTTTTTTGTTTTTTCTTTTGTCTTTGTTTTGAGTTAGAAGGTGATAATGTAATTCAGAAATTTCTTTGGCTTTACTAAAGCCGTTTTCATGTAATTTTTTTTTTTCTTTTGTCTTTGTTTTGAGTTAGAAGGTGTTATTCAGAAATTTGTTTTGGCTTTACTAAAGCCTTTTCATTTAAATATATATATTTTTTCTTTTGTCTTTGTTTTGGGTTAGAAGGTGATAATATAATTCAGAAAACCGGTTTAGTAAAATCATTTTCTAGCCGTTTTCATTAATTTTTTTTTTTCTTTCGTCTTTGTTTTGGGTTAGAAGGTGATATACATGCTCTACAGTCTGAAGCACACCCACATACTGTGCAGTTCGACGAACAACGACGAAGGGTGAGATGCGAAGAGCACCGCGGAGGAGGCCAAGAAGACGAAAGCCACCGCGAGAGCTGCAGCAAAAAGGAAGAAGAGAAAGACCTCAAATTTTGGTGATGTATTTTTTACATATGAATGGTACTTTTTCCGTTTTTTGCTATGTAATGTAACTTGTATGTAATTTGAATTCTATTACGAACAGGAACTTATGTAATGTAAATATTGGGTTGGAGTTGATGTTATTGTGATTCAATTGGTTACGCATATTTCATAAGATTGATGTTGTGCAATGAATGAATGAATGGAAAGGTTATTTGTTTTATTCAATTGGTAGTGTATTTTTGTAAGAAATGAGAATGTTATTTGTTATATTCAATGAATAATGGTTACATTTTTGGATTGTCACGATTGAGAAGATGAACAAGTTAAAAGAATGTGTATTTCCCCTAAAATAAATTTTGTCAACATTTTTGTAATAAAACTTAATACATAATATACGAAGTTCACTAATTTACTAAATACTCATACAGGCATGAAAATAACATAACTGAAGTTGCAAATGTAACAGTTTTCAGTTACATAGGTAGTACAGACATAAATCTCCCACAAAAATACATTCTGAACACCATGAACTGAACACACAATACATACATCCTGGACACCCTAAAGAACACACAATACATAAACATAACAATTAGATAGACAGACAAAATTAGGCAGACAATCTGACAAACTCATTACGGAAACACTTAGTCTAACACAGACATTACATATTAATGCATGACCTAATATTGCCGAAGTATAGACATAAACACCTAATTCGCGCTTAAATCGGCAATCTCAGAGTCTGAATAATCCGAAAGCTCAGGGTCAGAGACAAGTTCAGGATCCTCCATGATACCCTTGATAGCCGCAACATTTGGTTCTGTTATGTTCTTCTGGGCATCCTTCTTAACTATGTATAGTTGCATATCACGGACTAACCTACGGCACATTTGAGAAATCTCACGTTGTAGTCTTTCACATAGTCGATCAACATTATTGGATCTTCTTTTTGGATCTCAACAGAACGTGCTTTGGCACCTTAAATGATTTTCCGACTTAAGGTTTCCAACTGTACCCGCTCTATAAATAGTGCGGGCCACTTGAGACGAGCAGCGTCAGATAAACCATATCTTGTTTGATTGTCAGATGGCTCCATACATGAACCTCCTTGAACTGGATAATACTTGGGCATCAAAAAATGTCGCTTCACAAACCTATCACGATAACCACAAGCATGATCTAAAACAGGTATTGTTGTTTCGTCTTCAGCATCGCCACGTCCCCTTCCCTCCTCGTCGTAAACTGTCCCTTTGCAAATCCTACCACCTCTGCGATTCGCACTCCCTCCCATGAATTGTAGCCATGCTAATTTTTTTTAAACAAATGAATGATAATTTCGTAGGGCGAAATGAGTTGTAAGGTTGTGTCTTCACCTTTAGTCGTTTATATAGTTGGCTATGAACGGCTTTAGAAAGACATTGAAGGAATAACCATAGAAAATAAATGCCTCTGCATGACAATCCACATATACGAACAAGGTATGAGTTGTCACTAGAATGAAAAAACAGAGAAAAGCAAATACTGTACCAAGTCACGTGACTTGACAATCCATCTGCATATACCGACAAAATAAGGGCATGCTCACTGTAAGGTAAATAGTGAATTCACTGTTGCCATGTGACTTTCTGAATTGACAATCCCACATATATCAATAAGAGATGAGTTGTCACTATAATCAGAAAACAGAGAAAAGCAATGCCTGTGCACCAAGTCACATGACTTGACAATCCATCTGCATATACCGACAAAATAAGGGCATGCTCACTGTAAGGTAAACCAGTGAATTCACTGTTGCCATGTGACTTTCTGATTGAGAATCCCACATATATCAATAAGAGATAAGTTGTCACTGTAATAAAAAAAATCGAGAAAACCAAAGTCTGTGTGCCAAGTCACATGACTTGACAATCCACCTGCATATACCGACAAGTCTCTCCACGATTTGACTACTCAATGTGTGAAAAAAGGAAGCTTATGTAGGCAATGTTGTGTTTCACTTAGCTATGCATCATTCGTTGTTACGACCAACTATTTATATTTCATTGAAAAGTATGACTATTTGAATTTTTGTTGTCATTTGGAATTATTTTAAAATCAACTTTTGAATATTCAATTTGTAATATTTTGGGAAACATTTACAACATCAACTGAACATTGGTCGTAACGTACCCATCCGCAATCAATCGTAACAAATTGTAAATCCCACGCACGCCCACTTAACCCCATAGGTATGGAAGATTAATTGTTATTTTGATTTTTTCTGAAAATCACTCGTAATAAATTTGCAAATCTCACGGACAACCACTTAACCCAATAGTATTGGAAGACTAGTGTATGAAAATATTGTTGGAATGAAAATGTATATATTAAAATAATTGTTATAAATTTTAAATCCAAAACTTACTTGGTTTTCGAATTTCCAAGAACAGTTTTTTAGAAATTTATTAATCCCCTAACTGGACTAACCACTTGGCTTTGAGCTTATTTGTCTTGGCCCCAAATTTAGTTTTCTGTCAACCCCCCATTCCTTACCAGAGTCATCATTTTCACTGGACTTCTAAGAGTTGGAAGGTGACTCTTTCTTCTTTCCTGATGGAGATTGAAATTCTTTACGTAGAGATCACTATTTGAGGAGCCCTTGTTGAGGGAAAATTTTGACTGAGCTACTTGTTCTGTGAGAACCCAAATATAAAATTAAGTAAATAATTAAATAATAATAATATTACAATCTCAAATATTTTGGTGGTCAATTCTAAAGTGCAAATTAAATATTTGGAAGGTCTTTTAATTAATTTTTAAACCTAAAATAAATTTATGATGGAAATCTGTAATTTAGAGGTAAGATTTTAATAATAACAAAATAAATAAATAAATAAAAGCAAAAGGATAAGGGAGTCAGATTTTTTAAAGTGTGTGGGTAACCCTAAACTCTCATATTATTCAACTAGCAGCCATGAAGAGGAGATAGGAGTAGCTTTCGGTGAAAATTAAACAACTAGTTTGGTGCTTTAATAACTCCATCTCTAAGGTTGAAACCAATATTCTGTGAATATAGTTATTTTGTATTTATGTTTCTGTGCATTCATTGGAAGATGATGGGATGAAAGCTTAACTGATTAGGTGGCTTGAATATCTATCAGGTTAATAGTTGGTGTGAAATAGTGTAATGGGTATAGTGGATGTATGAAGAACAAGTATATGGCATGGGTTATATTCCATGAGTGTTTTTGCTTGTAATGGTGGATCTTGTGAGTGAAACGTGGATTAGGTAGGAGTACTTGGCCACCAATGTTTGTGAATATCATGTGTATTTTATGTAATTTGAGGAATATCAGATGGGTACATAAAGTTGAGGGTACAATCTATGAGTATGAAATTCTACACATAACCACAATCTTTAAAAATGAAGAAACCTTATCAAACGGATGAATTTTGAATTGAAATTTTTATAGTTGATTAATTACATATTGAATTGCATATCAGAATTTTCTCATAATTTTTGGGAGTCAAAATCTATATTAATTGGTGCATTCAAATCTGTCCAGAAAACTGATGTTAAACAGTAATTTCGGAAGTGTTGTTCTCTTTGGGTATAAATCCGAAAAATATAAAATCGGCGTCATTAGAACTAGTTACAAGTCTAGTTTCTTACATTTTTGGCCTTGCGTTGATTGCTATTCTATACTAAGAGAATCATCAATTTCTTTAAAGAGGTGCAAAAAACAATCTGTTTGGGTATAATTAATTATAAATAGTTATTTTGACAAGCAAATCAAGTAAAACCAATTGGGTTTTAAACTTAGTCCCCCAACTGGACCAACCACTTGGCTTTGAGCTTGTTTGTCCAGCCCCCAAGTTTAGTTTTCTATCAACCCCCCATTCCTTACCAGAGTCATCATTTTCACTGGACTTCTAGGAATTGGAAGGCGACTCTTTCTTCTTTCCCGATGGAGATTGAAATTCTTTACGTAGAGGATCGCTATTTGACGAGCCCCGGTTAAGGGAAGCTTTTCACTAACTACCTGTTCTGTTTTATGTGTTGTTGAAGGCGGTAGTTTTCGTTTGTTTGAACTTTATTAGTCCCCCAACTGGACCAATCACTTGGCTTTGAGCTTGTTTGTCTACCCCCAAGTTTAGTTTTTTGTCAACCCCCCATTCATTACCAGAGTCATCATTTTGACTGGACTTTCAGAAATTGAAAGGCGACTCTTTCGTCTTTCCTGATGGAGATTGAAATTCTTTACGTAGAAGATCAGTATTTGAGGAGCCCCAGTTAAGGGAAGCTTTTGACTGAGCTACCTGTTCTGTTTTCTATGCTGTTGAAGGCGGCAGTTCGTCTATCGTAACTTTATTAGTCCCCTAATTGGACCAACCACTTGGCTTTGAGATTGTTTCTCCAGCTAACAAATTATGTTTTATCTATCAAAATGCATTTGTTTTCCTCTCCCTATCATTTTCCATGTTCTATTGGAATAGATGGTGCATTAAGTTTTGTATGTTTCTAATGTGAACTTGTACAATATATTGTTGTTATGCAATGCAGCATTGTTGTGATTTTGTGTTTACTTGTATTCATGATATTATATTTCTATTTTAATTTCATTTTGTGGGATAATTGGTGGGGGTAAATTTTCATGACACTCCTAGTGTCTACAAATTTGAAAGCACAAACCTTAATTTTGTTTTCTCTCTCTGTCTCTCTCTCTTTGATATTAAATTTTCATGACACTCCTAATAATACTCTCATAAAAATCATAAAATATAATTATTAACACAAATTTTTAAAATAAGTTTAAGTTTTTTCAAATGTCTTCATAAACATCTAACATGTAAATATTTTTTTTAAAAACAAAAATTTCATAAACAAAATTAAAAAAACTAAATAAAGTACAATTTTTTTTTCGAGACGGAGAAGCCTAAACTTTTTAAAATAGCAGTTCAATAAAAAACCAAAAGAAAAGAGAGAAGAAGAAGAAGAAAAAAAATCCAAATACAGCAAAAAAAAAAAAGGGTTAACTCCAAATCCAGTTCACTAAAAGCAAAAAAAAAAAAAAGGCATCAAATAAAAAGGATTAACTTTTTAATGTTCCCTTTTCCTTTCACTCAACAAATTCCCTTCATATTCTAAATCCAAATACAGCCCAAGAAAAGAGAAGAAGAAGAAGAAGAAGAAGAAGAAGAAGAAAAAAAAAAAAGACCTACCATATTACAAAATTAAACTGCAACAAAATCTTTTTTACAAACAAAAAGAAAATAATAGTTATTCAGGCAGAAAAGTTAGACCTACTTTATAAGTCTACTGATATGTCAAGAAGAGGATTGGTTGATAATTAATATTATCTGATTATCAACCAATCATCTTCTTCACACATCACTGAGTCTATAAAGTGGGTACAAAAAATGGAGTTGTATATCATGTTTGAAAAAAAAAAAAAAACCCTTAAATATTCACATAATTCAACATACATTAATCCATTCATTAATCCAGAACATTCATTAACTCATTGCAATTCAATAAAGAAAGTCATGAACTAATAAATGTGTACTTATAAATGTAGTTATTTCATAAACTTCAGGTTCATATAACAAATAGTTGAAATACATCTGTAAGTTAGATGAACAACAATATTGTCTTACACTCTAGTAACGAAGATACGACACAACATACAAACATATATGAAAAATAAAAGTGTTTGATTTCTTATTCCTCATCTGACATGTAGTAGTTAGAGAGATATTTTTCATTGTTTAAGACATTATTTCGCTCAATTACTGTCAAATCTCTGTTGCTTGCTTCTGCCATTTCGGTGGCTAGCTGAAGCATGAAATGTCGACATCTCCGCATCAACATTCTATTGTTCTCCTTCTTAATTCTGCTAACTGCTTTTTCATAGTCACTCACATTTCGTCTAGCCATGGTCAATGAACGACGATGAGGTACCGGTGCTCCAAAGTTACGTAGATCATTAAACAATCCTTCTTCTCCTGTTACCCTGAACGCCCATTCTGCTCGGATACCAGCATAATAATCCTTCGGACTCGAGTACTTTTCGCTCTTGTAGTCATAAGTAAATGGAGGTAGCAGTCACACTTTCGGATTTCTTTGCCGGCGTGAACTTCCTGCACCTTTTGAAGACATTGTTCATAAAATAAAAAAATTAATAATAATAGTAATTGTAGATATATTACTATTGTTATGACTTGAACAAACATCATACTAGGGATAGCGCTATTTATAGACATCATACTGAGGGTTAACTAGAGATGATCTGGTGACGATAATTGAGTTGGGGCACTATGGAAGAAGTGATACCCGTGATATTATTTTATCTTATCATTTCATGCAATCCTGAGTACCCGTGACTTTGTGTACTTGTGATGTAGTCACGGACGTGGTTGTCAGATAAAATCATAATTGTAGGCCGTCCTTTTCACAATGCAATCCCTTCATATTCGAGCAGTGAGTTGCCAAATTAATCAGTAATGCAGTGAGTTGTCACATCGCCACATTAAACTATTTTTTCATGCTTACTTTTTTAATACAGTAAGTAGTCACTTCGAACTGACGATTTCAGTACAAATTGGTGTTTTCAAAAAATTATAAATTAAATCATAAAATGAAACAGTGGCTTTAATTTTCTTTGTTTTAAAGTAATACTGTTCATAAACAACTATGAAACATAGTGCAAGTAAATACACAACCTTCCAACTCACTTCGACCTACAAAACTATCGTTGAGGAAAAAAGTCACAAAGCATCTAAGTTGCGCTACACAAAGTCACATGCATCACGTAATATGAGGAAAAAAGTCACAAAGTATATAATTCACAAAGTCAGAAAGTCACATGCATCATTGCATAAAGTGACATGCATCACTGCATCACTGCACAAAGTCACATGCATTACATGCATCACTGCATCACTGCACAAAGTCACATAGCATCTGAGAAAAAAACAAAGTATACAAATTATTACGTCTGTTCAAGTCACTGCACTGCATCACTGAGAAATGTTGGACGTATCACTGCGCCGAGTTACAATTTATTATCGTACCATAGCTACTCTGCCCATGTGAATTTTGCAATTCATAATGGGATGAAAGGGTGTCAGAACAAAATAACAAAACAATTAGACCCTTTCTGTTTAAAAAGCCACCCTATGCAGCTCCAAATAGATTCATAAACGTTGAAGATAATGTAGTTATAGAGTTAGAATGTATTGAAGATTAATTTGTAGTAGAGTTAGAATGAA
Organism: Camellia japonica; assembly: GCA_030407325.1. Lineage (NCBI taxonomy): Eukaryota > Viridiplantae > Streptophyta > Magnoliopsida > Ericales > Theaceae > Camellia > Camellia japonica. Next base: position 23,801 of record JAPPVO010006074.1, on the reverse strand, counting down.
TAGGTTTTTCGATGTACAGAACCTGAAAGTGTTACAGATAAAACTAGCCTAGTATGCAGACAAGAACAACACCGACTTAAATCAACACATAATTAACTTCAAATTAAATTGGTCAAATTTCTCCAATTAAATTAAATGAAATAGTAAGGTGAAAAGTGAAATTAAATATATTGTCAAGGAAAAATAAATTGAATTATATTTGTAAGCGGAAAAATTAAATTAAATTTTTAAGCGGATTTGAACTTTGCTTAAAACCTTCAGATATGCACCGAGTAGTAAATAAAAGTCGAAGTGACAACTTTATAAAGTTGATGCATAGTTGTTCAGGTCATAAAACTTGACGTAACAACTCTGATGCATAGTTGTTTACAATAATTTCAAACATACAGCTACCATGTGTATATGTGGTATAAATATTGCATCATACCATAACAAAAGTTTTATAGCTATTTCGAGCGATATCATCATGAGATATACGGTGGTTGATCTATATTCAGCAATGGGTCGCTATTGGGTTGCAAATGGAGATGAATTTCAATACCCATTAAATCCAAATTTGCGTTACTCACATGCCACCGTCAATACATGAGAGCTGAGTGGGAATTTTGCATAACTCGAGCAAACGTTCTCGTTGAGCTTGTCGTGAAGTTAATATTAAATTTCCTCGCCGGTTAGCCATGTGTATGCCAACTGACACTCCACAGTTGTTGCAAAGGTATTGCATCGTATCCGCGACGAAGTTAATCGCATGACCCAACGTTTGCAAAGGTCCGAACTAATGAAGACCGCAAATAAGCGTGCCGAAGATGGGTTAATGGATGATGCACACCAGTACTTCGCCTGGAGCATGGATGTTATGTATGAATCTGATATTGAGATGCCAGATAATGATGATAATGAATGAAATTGTTTGGATAAATGACCAAATATCTTGTAATGGATTTGTAATGCTTATCCACAACTTATCAATGAAGGGAGAAATTTCAATAGTTTTTTAATAGTTCTTGTAATTCTACAAATAACAAATACATTTGTTTTCTCTCCGTTATTGTTATTCTGAAGAACGCTACTTGAACTAGGCTTTCATGATTTCATGCATTATTGATGTGTAATGTAATGATAATACTGAATGAACTTGGTTGCATGTATGACCAAACTTTTTCATTCAGTATAATGGCTTTGCAATGCTTATACATGAGTTATCAATAGGAAGAGAGATTCGTAATGAATCTTGACATGTGTATTTATAAATGTAGTGATTTCATAAACTTCAGGTTCATATAACAAATAGTTGAAATACATTCGTAAGCTAGATGAACAACAACATTGTCTTATACTCTAGTAACGAAGATACGACACAACATAGAACATTGTGAAACTCATTATTTCGCTCAATCATTGTCAATTCCCTGTTGCTTGCTTCTGTCATTTCAATGCAGTAAGTTGTCACATCGCCACAGTAAACTGTTTTTTGGTGCTTGCTTTTTTAATACAGTAAGAAGCCACTTCGAACTAGTCCATTTCAGTACAAATTGGTATTTGCAAAAAAATTATAAATTAAATCATAAAATGAATCGAAGGCTTTAATTTTCTTTGTGTTAAAGCAATACTGTTCATAAATAACTATGAAACGGAGTGCAAGTAAATACCCCCAAGTGTCTTGAAAGGCCCATGAGTTAAGCTACATGAGATAAAATCGAAATTATTTTCTCAGTCGTAGAACACTGTGAAACACACCCACAGTGAAGTACCTAGATAGAACATGTACCTCAGTCAAAAACTTATGGTGTTTGGGGTTCTTCAAATACTGAGGGGAGTAAAGTTGAAATACAATCTCAAACCGGGCATGAGAATGAGTCAGCCACAATCAAGTAAGAAGATGTTGAGCTTATGCCTCAGTCAAAAACTTCTGCTGCTTGGGGTTCTTCGAATACTGAGGGGAGTAAAGTTGAAATACAATCTCAACCCAGGCAAATGAGAATGAGTCACCCACTAATATCAAAATAGCCAGTTGTAATAAAAATAGCCAGTCCAGTGGTGGCAACGAGTCGGCTGTTGACAAAAATCAGATTTTGGGGAACGACACAACGTCAAAGGCAAATGGTTGAGGGTCCAGTATAGGGAGTTGGGGTTCTTCGAGTGAAGAGGGCCACAGTGATGATAGGAATGGAGGAATATGGGGTTGGCAAATCAAAGAATTTAGGTGCTGGATAAACTATTTATTATTACAGAATTTGGGTCCAGTTGGAGAGTTAATCTATTCTATTATTAAAGGGGAACACCAATTTTGGTGTCATGAATCTGAAGCCTGGCTTACAAATTTTTTTCTATTTTTCCTAAAATGACCATAACTTGTTAAATAATCTATTATTTTAACTTATATCAAATTGTAATTATGGGTAAAATCGTAAATTACCAACTCAGTAAATAGCTTCCACGTTTCCACTTCCCACATTTTAGAAACTACTGTGCAGTTCCACGTTTCACCATCTTCTCTTTTTTTTATTTGTTTATTTTTTTTATTTTATATTTTAAATTTATAACAAACTTGTATAACTTCCACAGTTCATCATTTTCACTCTATTGAAAAACTAAAATTTGTTTCTTTCTTTTCTTTTTTTTTTCCAGAAAAGATTATTCAAGTATTAAAGAACTTTTTTCTTTCTTTGTTTCTTTTTTTTTTTTTTTGGGAGGGGGGGGGGGAAACAGAGTATATAAAATTTGTGTTTTTGTTTTCTTAATGTTGTATGTGTGTGTGTGCGCACGTTGTTTAAAAAAATCAATGTTCTTCAAATTTTTATTATATTATCAGGTTCTGTACCTTTTTTTTTTTTGGGTAGTCTTATGTTATCTGAAATTTGTGTGTTGTATTTTTTAAAAAAAAATTGTTCTTAAATTTATCATTATGTTATCAAATTCTTTGGGAAAAAAATACAGAATAATAAATAAAATTTATGTAATTATTTATTATTTTTTTTTGTAAAGAAGTAATTATGTAGTTTAAAAAAAATTATTTAAAAAAAAACTGTATGAAAAATTATATAGTTTATTATTGTAAAACGAAAATCCACATGGTACCAAACGCAACACAACTTGAATCTCTTATGTATATAACCACCCTGTTTAAATCCATTGTGACATCATGATTTGAATATTTGAAGTATTTAGGAAATCATCAAAATAAGTAAGAATAAAAAATTGTAAAATTATATTTTCGAATAAATAAGTATGACACATTTACATCCTCTGTACAAGTTTGATTTACAAAAACTATAAATAAAAAAAAACTATACACTCCATATCACACCTGCTAATGCCCTAACCTGCCCCCAGTCCCATAACTCCGACCGTGGACCTCCCTCATCGGTCTTCTGCGGTAGACTCTCTGAATATCTGGCTCCCCCAATCGTAAATGTGTATCTAGTGGCACTCCCTCCCCTGCATGTGGCCCTCCACTGACTGCCTGTGGAGCCTATGAGTGTGACCCCCCCTCTCCTGCATGTGCTGCCCCTGATACTGTCTCTGGCCGAAGATCGGATACTGCTGTGAGCTGTGAAACTCCCTCATCTGGTGCAACTGTATCACAATCTGCAGCTGGACCTCGACATCGTTCTCTGCCTCTGCCCACACCCCGACCTCGGCCGCGACGTCCACCACGACCATAACCTCGGCCTCTCCCTCGCGCTCTGGAGGGGGCTCAATATGGGCCTAATCGTCAACGTGGGAGATGTCAGTGAGAACTACATCATGTGTACTCATGGTCGTGGTCGAATAGTCCCCACAAAAGTAGGTGTATGTAGTGTGGGACTATGTGATGTACATGTATCAACCCCAACACTACAAACACCTGAACTGTCTGGTGGTGGTAACTGGGTGGGTGGGGTAACAACGTTATGCATGTATCGGGGCGGTGTCCAATCAGGGTCAGCTACATAAGGTATGCCAGTATGCTGGGTAGGAAGTACGTGGAGGGAATCTGGAGATATGTATGGGGTAGTATGTGGTAGGGTGACTGATGTCCAAGGAGCTGATGTGGCCGGCGCTGAAGTGGAAGGCGCTGACGTGGATGGCGCTGATGTGTCTGGAGCAGCTACTGCACTGTGTACACCGTAGTGGCCAAAATGCAGATGATCTTCCCGATAGGCAAGCTGGATCGCCTCGTACAATAACTCTCGGATCTCTGCAACGGCCTGCAAGGCATGCTGTCCATCACGTCTGAAAAGGGCGTCCTCAGCCAAGTGATATGACCTCCCAGTTCCAACCACCTGAACAAAAATTCGGATATATTAGGCTACAATTGACTCAAAGTAAATCAATTATGATCTTAATAATTATCTGACACATACTATGATACTCACCAATGCCTCAAGATAAGGCCCAACTCCCTGGTATCCTGACTCAGACAGGTGGCTCGGATTACTGACTAGTAGGTGTATATGTCGCCGATACCACAACATGTTAGGGTCGGAAGAGGGAAGTACCTCATCGCTGTAGTCAGCCTGTACAATACTGTCCCGACGGGCATCCCACAACTGTATATATCGCATATAAAACAGACTCTAGTCAATGCCAGCTCGGCCACGCCTATCAGAGACGTGCAACCGCCACTCGGTGTCGAACCGATCCGGCACGGACTGGACCTAACCAAACTGTCGAAGGACACGGTGGGGGAGATGCCACTCAACCACGTCAAAACAAATAAGTGGCACTCTCGCCATCCATATCTCCTGACCTAGTCGGCAGTAGTCGGGGAGTATAATGAAGACTCCAGCGTAAGGCTGCCAAATAAACTATAATAATGACAAGTATATTAAAATTCGCTCATGAACTCAAAACATATACAATGAACAAGACACTAAAACAAAATGCAGAATTTCATACCTCGCCCTCGATCATCTGGTCGAGCTGGTCTCTATAAACTACGACTACGTGGGTCGAGACGACCTCGTGACCCAAGTCAACCCTCCACCGGCTACCTCGAGGTCTGGGTGGCAACTGCATGTCTCCCTCACCCATGGAAAGCTCACCAGGACCAACCACTTGCGACCTAGACGAGCAATGCGAATCAATCTCTCCCACGCCCAAATCTGCAATAGTTTGAACACAATTACAATACTGATATATGTCATACAATATGAATTGACATGTAATAAAATTCTTACTAACCTGTAGCAACACAAGTGGTCCTCCAATCTCCCTCGCACCCACCTGAGTTACTCGACATAGCATCCTATACAAGCATGCCAGAGCCGCGCTACCCCAGCTGTACTACCCAATCTCGTCAATGTCTCTCAACAGTGGCAAGTACATCAGCTTGAGCAGGTTCTGTGACTTATCAGGGAGAAGTACCCCCTCAATAAGCCACAGAATATATGTTCGGGCATGCTGCTGTACCAACTCATATGGAGCATGATCTGGAAGAGGAGCAAACTACTCGGCCAGCCACCTCACCCTTAGTCTACCTGCCTGTAAGTCTGCAGGTGTAGGTGCTACTCCCAATAGCTCAGCACATAAAGCTATCCACTGCTCCCTCGTCAATGATGGGTCAACTCCAGTAACTGCTCGCCCATCAATCCGTGGACCATATAGGACAAATACATCCTGTAATGTGACGGTGGCCTCCCCGATCGGGAAATGGAATGTATGAGTCTCTGTGTGCCACCTCTCAACGAGAGCAGTGATGAGTGAGTAGTCCAGTCTAATATGCCCAATACGGTAGACACCATAGAATCCCGCGCGTAGTATATACTGCAAAACTCTATGGTCCAACGGATGCTCCCACAAGCCTGAATCTGCCCGGCGGCAGGTCAACACGGTGCGTGCCTCGTCCTGCATAACAGAATGACTAGTTTAAATAATAGCATTATCACGTAATATAAAACAAAATGCAGGGTATTTTAATTGTAAGCGTAAAGTCTAACAAACGTTATTGCATACCGGACGCTCCCATATACTGTTAACCCGATGTGGCTGACTGAAAAGTGGGGCCTCCCCAGGTACATGTGACATGAAGCCTGTACAAGTGAAATACTAGATCATAACAATAAAAAATCTCATTTAATCATAACAGGAAAACTGTAATTATTCCATAAATTACGATTTGTAAAAGAAAAGTATACTCAGCTATTTCAAAATTTAAATTTGTGTGATACTATATATGGAAGCAATTCACTAAAATGTAATTAATTTTTACCGACTTAAACCTCTATTGGTTAATTGTAATTTAACTATAACAATTAAACTCTAATTAATTCCATACATGACGACTTCAAAAAAAAAATGTCCTCGATTATTTTAAAATTACAAATTTCTAATCATAAAAAAAAAAAAAATCTAATTATTCCATAATTTATGATTTCTAAATATATATATATTTGTACTTTAAGATTTAAAATTATGTGTCATTAAATATGATAAAAATTCAACAGAACCTACCGTTATGTATGCTATAACTAATATAGAAATCTTATCGAAAATAATTTTAGGGCCTCAGTTACATAAGCTTAATAATGACCATGAACATAGTGTAGTAACATGTGGATCATTTTCCTACATAACTATTTGCCAAAAAATTGAATGAGAAATATTTTTTTTCCAATAATAGGTTGATGATTACATTTATGGCATATTTGACAAAACTTAATATTGATTTTGTAATGCTAGAAGTTTGAATAAATTATAAAATTTTTAAATTACATAAATTAATGTTTAAATTGTAAATGTGAACAATGGTTGCAGCATTCGAAAATATTAAATTTATTTATAAATATTAAATTTTCAAATGGTAGAAGAACTACGTGATTAAGTATAGAATTTTGTAATATACATTTTCAATTAAGTACACAGTAAAAAAACTTAGGACTATGTGGTATAGTTAAATGTTTTTGCATACATATTTAGTTTAATTTATTTGCTTAGTATGTTAGTTGTAATTTTTTTTTTAATATGAAACAATTACAATATATAAAGACTTAAAAATTAGAAATGATCTATTACAAATAAAAAATGATCTATTTAAATGTACAACCCCGTTTACAAATAAAGAATTAAAAAATAAAGAATTAAATGATCTATTACAAATAAAGAATTTCAAAATGACCTATTACAATATGTAAGTATTACATAGTCTTCATCGACCAAGTCGCGTCGGACATGTTTGCCTGTCATGACTTGTCTGCTGGCACTCACTGCAACAAGCGGTCAAATGCCTATCTGATATATCCATCTCATTCGAAATACGAGACATAGATGTACGACCCCGTTTTACTTCTCGCAGACGAAGTACATTAGGCATTAAGGTCCGCTGCAGATCATCCCAATAATCTTGATGCGGTATTGGATTGAATTTAGTTTTCCAAACCCTCATGTATACAGGAAGCCTATATACTGGATCAATGTGATAACCTTGTTCTGTATTGTGCTAATTGGTCCTTATTTTGAATATGATTATGTGTTTAATATGATTTTGTGTGCCATTATGTGAAAATATGTGGTTTTGAATTTCTATCTGTTCACCGTAGGAATATCTGTTTGATTGTCTGCTTTGGAAATTAAATTGAAGGCCCTATCGGCCACCGAAACCGAAATTGGTCGCGCCATTGTGATTGGCATAATTTTTAGAGCCTACGGTGAAGTTTAATTGAAAAATGGATTCGGACCAGATTAAATTGATTAAACTATTGAATTAGTGCCCAATTAGTTATTATTATTAAATTGAATTAGTGGGATTTGTTGTAAAAGGGCACTACACCCTCAATTCTCCTCCTTTGTTGCATTTTGGCTGATCTTGAGCTCTAAAATAGAGAGAGGGTCGGCTAGAGAGAGAGGGAGAGAAACAATTGAAGATTTGCTCAAGAAGCTTGAGTAAATTGAAGGCTAGCTCAAGAATTAACCTTAGTTTGTGAAGATTAAAGCTCCTTGGTGAGTAATTCATGAGTTTAATGTTGTAAAGTATGTATTCAAGCTAGTTGGGTAATCAAGAGTAAGAATTAAAATGGAATTGAGTTGAACATGTTGGATTGAAGGTCAATATATGCATGCATGTGTGTCATTGCTTTGAATTTGCATGTTTGGGCTTGAAATATATGATTCATGTAGAGTTTTGGTTAAGACCCATGTTTGAAATCACCATTTGCATCATCTAGGTTGAGAATAAGGGTAACATCACATGTATGTACAAACTATAAGAATAGGAGCTTTGAATGCATGAGTTTGCATGTTGAAAATGAGTCTGGTGCCAATTGGGACATGCATGTGTTTGATTTATGAAATTGAGCTCCATATTGATGTAAATGGGTGTTTGTATCATGATAGCATAAATATATTTGAAGTTTGAGCCATAAATTGTAAGTTGGATCAGTTTGAATTATGGATTTGAGCTCAAGAACTTAGCTGGAAAACCCAGAAAATTTGATGTCCGCTCGAGCGGGGAAACCGCCGCTCGAGCGTGAATTTCGTGCTCCCAGTATTTTTGCAGACTTGAATGTCCGCTCGAGCGGGGAATTTCACGCTCGAGCGGGGAACTACGTAAACAGACCTTCAGCTAGAGCGCCATACTTCACGCTCGAGCGTAATTTTGATACATCCAGCACTTTTGCAGACCTCATGGGTCCGCTCGAGCGGGGACCCTGTTTTCTGAAATTTTGTTTATGCATTCTGTGTTTCGTTTTCCGTCCTCTTTCACTTCTAAGTCCTCTTAGGCATGCATTGAGCATTGTAATTGAGTTAAAGAGGTAAGAATGAAGCCTAAAGAGGAAAATGTGAATTTAGAACGGATTGAATTGTTTGTTACGCTTTTGTGTTCATGGAATGTGTAGGGTCGAGCTCCAGGGCAAACCAACCAACTGATCACTGTGAGTAATATCGATATTTGAAACTTGTCATTTGTCCAATTGCTTATTTCCTTATAAGCCTTATGAGTTTGCCAGTTTGAATTATGGACAAATGTTTGACATGAATAAAAGAATGGGCCAGAGGCCATTTTGACATGAATGAATGGACCAGAGGCCGTTTTGACAAGAATGAATGGGCCAGAGGCCGTTTTGACATGAATGAATGGGCCAGAGGCCATTTTGACACAAATGAAAGTTTGAATGGGCCCAAGGCCAGTTTGTTCGGAATCGTAGTCACTGACCTAAATTGTGTATATATGTTAAATAGAAATATGAATTGGCCCCAAGGCCGTTTGAAGCATGTTGTTCTACATATCGTTTGTATAACTTCTTTACTTGATATTATTCACTAGGCTATCGCTCACGCTCATTCATGTGTTTGTAGGTGAGCCAAGAGAAGTCCAAACCCAGCCCCAGTGAAGTCTGTGAGAAACAACAAAGGGTTTTGAAGAGTCAGCCCTCGCGTCTCACGCACGAGACCCGTCTTCGCCTTTTTGTCATTCTGTTTTATTTTGTCATGTGGGCAAAGTCTTGGAATATGTTGTATATAGTTTTCTTGGGTTGACTTAGACTTATATGATCCTGTATGTACAGAACCTTGTGTAGTACATATTTTGTTATGAGTTATTAATATGTATATATATGGTTTGTGATAATGTGCCATGTAAGCACAAATCTATGGACAAAGTTTTAAATTGCTTCCGTTTGGCCCCCATTAACTCTGTTAAAATACGTTTGGTTTGGTCTGAGGCCGTAGGTAATCTCATGATTACTGGCCGGTTATGTCCTTAACCCTTGGGGGCGGGTTCGGGTCATGACAATCAACGTACTCGAATGGATTGTCACCGCATTCAAACATTATAGCGAGCATATGGGAACATGGATAGTGTCTTATCTTATATTTCCCACAACTGCACGTGGGTTGATTCATCCGCACAATCTGTGTATTGCGATCTCATCCATGGCAAAAAGATGTTTGCACCTCAAATACGCGGCGGGGCCTATCAGATAATATTGATACAAACTAAGCAGGTTCATGTTTTTAGGTGTAATTAACTTAACAACATAGTAAGAACAATTTAGTTCACATTACAAACTAACCTGTCATACGATATCAACTTGAAAGTATTTCCTCTTGCGATGCCCTCTTCTATAGTTTTTTGTATCTCTCTAGGGTATTGGAACTCATTCCGTACATTTGTTTCAGCTTGGGCTCCCATCTCGTCAAAATATTTTATAAGCCGTCGAAATGTAAATTCAACCATAGCTGAGATAGATAAGTAAGTTCCTTGCACCTTTCAAGACGCTATTGAAGCACTCTGCATCATTGCTGGTCAATACCCCCCACCGATATCCACCGTCATATGCAAGGGCCCACTCCACAGGATTCATCTTGTGGACCCAATCGATGGCATCTTGGTTAATAGCCTGTATTTGTTCTAAGTAAGCATTACACTTTCGTCGTTGATGAGCACTCCCTGCTTTCCATAGAAGTTGTTTCAGCTCCTTATTTTTGAACTTTGTGTTAAAGTTACTACAAACATATTGAAGACAGTACCGATGATATCCAACAAATTGGAGTGAGAGATTCAGCCAATGCTGCCTCACAGCAGCTAATATACTCTCAGCTCGATCACATATCAAAGTCACTCCATGTCGGTCCATGACAATATGTTCCTTGATATTTGAAATGAAGAACTACCAAGACTCTAAACTTTCCTTGTCGACAACAGCGAATGCAAGCGGTAATACGTTGCCATTGGCAGTGACAATCGTTGCTACAAGCAACACACCAATGTATTTACCGTATAAGAATGTACCATCTATGGTTATAACAGGCCTACAATATCTGAAGCCATCGATGACGGATTTGAAAGACCAGAAAACAAAGTGGAAGACAGGCATAATGGTTGTACTTCCGGTATATCTATGCTTCCATTGAACGATGGTGCCAAGATTAGATGTCTGTAATGCATGCATGAATTTAGGCAACTGCCTATATGATTCATCCCAATCCCCGAATACCATTCTAATTGCCTTTGCCCTTGCATGCCACGCCTTCTTGTATGATATATTATAGTTCATGGTCTTTTTGATATCTTCGATGATATTCTTAATTAGTATATCAGGTTCATTCTGCATTCGACAATCAAATATGAGTTGGATTATTTTGGTGTGAACATTATAAACAAACAAATATGTATATATATGTAAACATTTATTTTTTATACTCACCGCAACTTGTCCCAAAAGATAAGAAGCAGTGTAACTAGAGCTAATATTAGTGTGGTCCCTGTTCATTAGTGGGTATATATGACAACCCTCACCACTGGTTACTGATAATACCACTGATTACTGCTAAACTGTGATTGAACATGATTAAGTAACTGATTTGACTGACATTCTGAACTGATTGATTGAGTGTATTAGTTTAAACGCATTTCTATCTGTTTGACTGTTAATTGATTTGTTCATGTTTTAAGTTTCGAACTGCAAATTGAAGGCCTTATCGGCGACCGAATCTGAAATCGATTAATGTTTTGTGTTAATTAGAATTAATGTGATTTTATGGCATGTTTAATTGAAATGTGATTTGGAGTGATTAAATTAGATTAAATTACATTAGTTTGGCTTTTTACCAAAATGCCACTTAGTGGACTTTTTCATGAGCCATTTATTTAATTTATATATGTTAGCATTATCACAACTCTTTAGCTATTTTCCTCAAGTCAAACCAAGTGAGTGAGAGAGGGAGAGTAGGAGAACTGATTTCAACAAGTTTTGGCTAGGAAAATTTGAAGAATTGAAGAGGTTTTACAAATTAGGCTCCTACACCTTAACATTCTTGACCTAAGGTAAGAACTCACCTTCTTGATTATGAGTTTAAGTTGTATCTTGCATGTTTCATGGAAGTTTGGTGATTAGATTCTAGAATTGGTTCAAAATGTTGAATTGAAGCTTAGATCATGCATGCATGTACATGTTTTAGCATTTTGAGGTTGTTTTCATGGAAATTGCTACATGCATGTCCATATCTTGATTATAGTTCATGAATTCATCATGTTTTTGAAGTTTTGACTCCTTTGTTCTTGTATTAGAAGCTTTGAAGTTGATTAAATTCATGCATGTTGCATGTACATCATGTTCTTGAAGTTTTGTTTGGAAATGGGTTCAATTGAACTACCTTTGGGCTTTGATTTTGCAAATTGATCTTTGACACGTCATATTATGAGTTTTAAAGTGTTTTCCAGAAAATTAGCCCAAAAGGATCGAATTTAATGTTTTAAATGTTGAGTTTCATGCTTGGAGACAAATCTGAAAATGCCAGATTTTGGATCCACACTCGAGCGGGGAACTCCACGCTCAAGGGTACACTCTGAGTTCATGCAGTCCACTCGAGCCGGGAAAGTAACGCTCGAGCGTGAAATGCGTGTATCCAGTACTTTGCATGTGTTTACAGTCCGCTCGAGCGAGGGAATGCACGCTCGAGCGAGGACTTGTGTCTCACGCTCGAGCGGGGGTCGAGCGCCCGTCGAGCGTGAATTTCATGCATCCAGTACTTTTACAGTCCGCTCGAGCGAGGAAAGTCACGCTCGAGCGTAGCTCTTTTGTCTGCATGTCCGCTCGAGCGGGACCCCTGTTTCAGCAAAAATTTGAAAAGTGTCTTAAAGTGCATCTTTGCATCCTCATTCCATCCTAGACATTCCTAGGCCTAGTTTAAGGCATCTTAATGAGGATAATACTATAGAACCACACCGGGTCAAGATAGGGACTAAGTTATTGTTTCCCAAATGTGCAACTTAGTGTGTGTTCATCCTGTAACTGTGTAGGGTTGGCATCCGAGGACGCTCACTAGCCTATCTGTAGCCCAGAACTCTGTGAATAACAATGTTGTAAAGATATATTCAATCATGAATATTTTCTGAATGACCAACTGTACTGCTTTCTGAAATGATATTTCTTACTGAATGAATGTTTGTCCTATTTGCGAACTGTATTCGTGGCATCCATAGCAACTTACTGTTACTGCTACTGTTACAGAGATCTCTGTCGGTTCCCATGTTGGAACCACTACTGTTTACTGATATGATGGCCATCAACTGACTGTTCGGTCTGTTAAGACCTACTGTACTGTTTTGCTATGGGATATACCACATATGACTGCTATGACTGAATGACTGATATACTGCTATAACTAACTGTTTTAAATACTGAAAGGACATTCATTCTTAACCTCTTTACGCATATGTTATTCACTGGGCTTTAGCTCACTGTTTATATATATATGTAGGTGTCCAGGCACCAGATCGGAGCTAGGAGCGTTGGGTTTAACTCCCTTTTTGTCAAGCCAACCACTGTGCCTCACTGAGAGGTTCCAAGTCCTTCAAGCTAGGGCTTTTTGGGGTGTTTTAGATTCATCCTTTCAGTCTCTATTTTTGTATAGATTGACTGTACCTGTACTGTACTGTTCTAATAGGGATTAGGTCCCTGTCCTGGATGATTGTATATGTATGTATATACTGTTTTGGTTCCGAATGTGAATATGTATGAAAAGTCTTTTTTTTGCATACAGACTGTCACAGCTCATTGGACATCTTTTATTACTGTTTTGGCTTCCGCCAGCCCCTGTACTCTGTATTACTATTATTACTGTTAAGCAGGCCTTAGGTAATCACGGATTACTGGCCGGTTACGGTGCTAAACCCATAGGGCAGGTTTGGGTCGTGACAGTATAAACAATGGTGAGGACCCCTGTACTGCTTTATTTCAAAAAGACCATGTTTCCTACTAAGAGATGCACGCAACCACCATCTGCAATCGTGCCTGCAAGCAGACACCTAAAGGTCTCGCTTGGAGGTTACAACTTTATACTCTCGATTATTTGTTGCATGGTACAATTTCACAGCATGTACAAGTTGTTTCTTATCAACGAAAACCATCCCTTTGTCCAACTCTGGATTTTCAGCGTTCCAGATCTGGTTACAGGGAACAATATCACGGCTACTCATGTCAAAATCACCACCCATATGAATGTTCTCATAGAAAGGGATTTCAGGTCTAGGTGGAATGGGGGCATTTTCAAGGTCAACGGGAGCGTCGGCATCATCTTCTTCATCATCATCATCTGATCCGCCTAATAAATTTTTTTCATCACACATTTCATTATCATCATCGTCTAGGGCGACATCAGGACCGAACATGTCACTGTCAGCAAACTGCACATAGTTCACTGTTTCAGCCATATTACCAGCAACTTCAACTGGAGTGGTATGACGGCTGCATGTGGACTCATCTTCTGTGTTATTGTGAAATTCATAATCATATCCACCACGTGAACTTGATTCTACACCATGGCCTCAAATGTCTGTTGTGTGTAGCCCACTGCATAACATTGATTTGATTCATACATAGGAGACTGAAACGCTGTCGTGTCAATCTCATGTGTCAGCAATGTAGTGAATGGACGAGAATCCATCTGTGTCATATTCGGGACATTGTGTACAACCTCTTTATCAATGTACACTTCCAAATAATTTGGTGGTTGGAAACTTGCACCGATACTTAATATGGTGTTTAACGCCTCATCATCATTGATCGGTAATATCTTATATTTGCTGAGTGCTTGTCACTGGCGATAAGGATATCTACATTTGAAGGTCAATCAGATACTTTCCCCGTCACTTGCCACCTTTGACATGAACATCTCCTCCAAATTGCTAAGCGTGGTGCCAAGTTGCACCCCATATATCCCTTTCAGCTCAGCATCATATGAGACACCTTCATCGGGATCCCGAATTATGTTTCCCCCCCAGTAGAAAATAATTGAAACAGTCTCCATATACTTGCTTCAATGAAACAAAAAACATTAAAATAGCAACAATATACTTATATCGGATTTTACTTCTAAAAGAATTATATAAATTTTAACTCATTCAGTTACAATTACTTGTGAGTTAGAACTTTATTTAAGTAATCAGCAATTGTAATCCAACAATCATTATTGATTTTTTAATTAAAATGTGAGTTAAAATAATGATTATGTTTTAGATTTTTTAGCTTTTTAAGAAAAAAAGCTTACAACACATACAAAATTAACATCATGCTCTTGTGTTCTACTTTTTTCATTATTTATTACGATTAACATCATGCTCTTGTGCACAGTAAATGTAAATTTTTCTTTTTCCATGTTTCTTCTTCTTTGTTTTGGTAATATTTCAGTGTTGATTTGATTTTTTTAAATTCACCTGCTTTTATTTTTGTGTTGGTTATTTGAATTTATTTAGGCGGATACTTGGTGAAAGGAAGTTGTGGGAGTCAAAAGACAATTTATATTTTCCTATAAGTGACATTTATATCATAAGTGACATTTTCATATAAAAAGCAGCCCTCTCATTTTTGTCAATTTATATTTTCCAGGATAGAAGGAACTCTAGAGGTGAAACATTACTTTAACACAACTAAACATTACTTCAATTTATATTTTCTCACATTTTTATTTTTGTCTCTATTTGTTTATTATTGTTTATTTTCTCATTTTTGTTCACTTATTTTTATTCATATAAAACAACGGCTGAGGTTTCATCTGTACGTGGAGTTTTTTTTACTTCGTATGTGGAGACTCGTATCTTTTCTGCGTGAAGGTTCTTTTTCTCCATTTAGGATTTATTTTATATTTTGTACTCAAATTTATTTTATTAGATGAATTATTGTTAGATGTATAATATATTAAATCTTCTGTTTTGTCATACAAAAAATAAATATAAAAATAAACAATTCACACTTGTACTAAAATTTAAATTTCATATTATAATTTTGACGGAAATAGACATACAATGTATTCTATTATATAAATGAAGGATGTCACATTTAAAAATAAAAGCAAAAAAAAAAAAAAAAGAAGAATGCACCCTGCATACAATCACTATCACATTTAATATTTGCTTAAGGATTGATCAGAAACTATCTACAAATTTAAATATAAAATTATAAATTCATAACATTTACACCTACTTCTGATTTACATGAATTAGGTATATTTAACATGTGGATAGAAAACTGGTATACTACCCGAAAAAAAACTCTTTTTTTGTCCACTTGAAGAACTTTTATGGTAAGAGCTCATAACTTAATTGAGTTTTGAATAGAGATGGTAATTTTCCCCAATATCACTTCAATGAGAAAACAGGGTGGGGACGAGAAAATTATATTTCCCCACAATTAATAACTAAACAACTCGTACATCATAATCAGAATAATTGCATAATTGACCTCACAATATATTATAACTAATCACATTATGTCATAATTCAGCTAGGTTTTTGTTCTGAAGATCTTTTATTCATTTTGGATAAATTTTACAAGAGATTTCTAATTTTTTATGATAAAAAAATTAATTATTAAAAGTGTATTATGCTATTCTATGATACAAATACAATGACGAATCTATGGTGTGTGATAAAAAAAAAAAAAAATTTTGCAGCAACTTTTTCAACATCGTCAACAATTTTCACTTTGTCCTTATTACCAAACAAGATTTTACCTTGAATGTAATACTTTATACCCCTTTGAAATAAACTTTTCACCAATTGTCTCTACTATTTAAGGATGAAATTAGACATTTGGTAATGAATTACTATCTTGTCAAGACCAAAATTTTATTTTTAAAAAGGTATACCATTTAGCATTAAATTATTTGGTTCTTAAAATTACATTTATTTGTGGCATGAAATTTTTACATTACAGTGTATACTAAATATATTTTTATTTTCATTTTTGCCAACAAATGAGCATAAAGATGTTTAAAATATTGGACAAATTACAAAAAAAAAAAAAAAACTACAGAGTTTTACATATTTTTTGAAATTAAAACTCGAAAGTTTTAATTTCATCAATTAAAATTTGAACTTCATTCTGTGTCACAACCTATACTCATGTCCATCTCAATTACTTTGTTTAACAATTTTGCTTTTTTAAAAAAAAAATACATGTGGTAATATATTATTTACTCTTTTAACTTCTTCTAAAACACTTTTAAACTTGACCATACTAGATCACAAACTATCCTAACCATCCATTTAAATATTACCATGCACCTCACACTGTGGATAAACTCTCTCTCCTTCCCCATCTCTTTCGCCATTGAAACCTAGATGTTTCCTGCTACAGCCTAACAGCATCAAAACCCACGCTGCCTCTACAATCATCCTCCCCTCCCCCTTGCCCCATAACCCATCGCGGGACTTTTCCAAAATTAAGGCAAAATAGCAACTTATTTCCCAAAGTAGGCCTAGTTTGGAGGGAATTTCCAAACTAAGAAAATTTGATTTATACATAAAGCGTGATTAGGAATCATGCTTTTAAGTAAAAAAAAAAATTCCCAAAAAACGTGGTTGCAAACCACGCTTTTACTGTTGACCAAAGAAAGCGTGGATGATAACCACGTTTTTAACCAAAATGTAAAAACGTGTTTTCAAAACACGTTTTCAATAGTACATCAAAACCAGGACTGACTCTTCTCTCTCTCTCTCTCTCTCTCTCTCTCTCTGACACACACACTCACATATATAATTTTAATATATATAAATTTTATTATAAAATTGAGACCAATATTAAATATATATAATAATAATTTATAATAGCAAATAATAATCAACTATATAAAATGATTACTTTTTGACTTTAATTCTTAAAATTTAATTATTTTTTATTTAGGTAAATTACACTAACACCCCCTGAGGTTTATGTTTATGACAGTTCCCCCCTCACCTTTGAAAAAAAAAAATCATTGAAAAAAAAATCATTGGAAAAAAAAATTATTTGAAAAAAAAATAATTAAAAAAAAAGTTATTTGAAAAAAAAATTAATTGAAAAAAAAAATTTAGTAAAATTTTAAAATTTTTGTTTAAAACCAACGTAAACTCATTTTTTGAATTTACGTTTTTTCCTCAAATTTACAAATTGAGACAACCATTTATAAACCAAAAAAAAATTATCAAACAAGTTTTTATGATAGTTTTTAAATTTTTGTAAATATAAATTGAAAACTGAAAACGAAACGGTTACCAAACATGCCTCAGATGGTAAAAATGTCGTAAAATTAACAAATAATTAAATAACTTACCAACGTAAGAAATGACTTATCAAAAAAAATTTAAGCTATGTATGGTTTGACTTTTAGAATTTTTTTTAAAAAATTAAAAATTAATTTGGTTAAGAAATAAAAAATAAAAAATAAAAAATATTATCATTTAAGGGTAAAAAATAATTATCGTTTTAACTTTTGGGCAGGTTATATAGATACGTATGGTTGTTTCAATTTAATTTGTAAAAAATTATTTCTAACCACTCAAAAGATAAAAATTATATAAAAATTATTTATATTTACCAAAATTATAAAAATTATTATTTGCTATTATAAATTATTATTATATATATTTAATATTGGTCTCAATTTTATAAAATAAAATTTATATATATTAAAAATTATATATGTGAGTGTGTGTGGTGTTGTGTGTGTGTGGTGTAGTGTGTGTGTGTGTGTGTCAGAGAGTCTATTTCTCTGACACGTGAAAACTTGGGAATAATATCAATTATCTTCAATAAGATAGTCAATTTGATGGGTAATAGCCTTCCCCATTGGATTACGCATCCTTGTAATAATATAAATTTATTAAAATGCTTAAAATGCATCAAACGAGTAGAGCCATCCAAGCACTACCATTAATTTAATCTTATTTATTTTTAAAAAGCCCTAATTAATTTTATAATATGGTAACTTTTGTATATGATTAAGTCACTCTATGCGACATCAAAACATTTCTTTTTGAGGTTGGATATGCTTTGTTCATATGATCCTTTTTGAATTCATACACATGTATAAATGTCCTATACAAAAATGTTTATTGAATTTGAATCACATAGCAGCAATAACTTCAGATTTTGAATAAGTCTAAGAACACAAAAATGGTTATAGAACTGTACACAAAATGTATATAGATGGATAAAATTTTTCAAAATACTAACAAACTCTATACAATTTTATGCGTATATATGTATTTGTATTCAATTTTATGATCAATTTTGTTTGTTTATAACAAAACTATAAGATTTTTAGCTAGTGACCCATTTTGATTTACAAGATCTGTAAAGGGGCAATTCCAAAGATTACAATCATGACAGAGTTTAGAGGAAGATCATATATATGCACGCGCCTTATTGAGTATCCAAAGACATTATTTCTATGATTTGAATCATAACACTCGAATTATAATAGAATTATTTTATTTTATATTTTTATCAGCATAATAAAACGAAGGGTCTCACTCCGTCAATATGATCAATTTGTAAAAGGCATTGTCTCCAAATAAATAAATAATAACTCTACACACCCTTAATTTAGACAATGATTTAATCGTACACATGTAAGTGGGAGCAATTTAAAAAACACTTATTTTGTTTTCTTTTGATATATAGCAACCCCGGTCTTTTCCCATTTGGTTGTTGTATCCGGACTTAGGTTCCGTGGATCCTATCATTGTATAATTGTTGTTGTCGTCCTTTATCTTCTCTTTTTGAGTTATAGGATGCGTTGGGCAGGTTTGTTACAGGTTGGTTGGGTTTGGAAACCAAGTGTTGCTGTCCAGAATTTTGGACCTTCGCTCGAGCGAGGAGTTGGTCGCTCGAGCGAGAGTAGAATTTTGTGTCTGGTGGCTCGAGCCAGGGTCTCTTCGCTCGAGCGAGCGATTGCGTCTAGTATAGACCTGAGAGCTGTGTTTCTTTGCTCGAGCGAGATTTTCTTCGCTCGAGCGAACGAGGTGTATGTTTTCGAGTTCTTCGCTAGAGCGAGCATTCTGTCGCTCGAGCGTACTTCTGGGTTGCAGACCTGAAGCATTGCATTCTTGGCTCGAGCAAGACTTTCTTCACTCGAGCGAGCCTGTCAGGTTTAAATAGGCAGCAGTGGGTTTTAAAACACTTTTTCATCCTCTTTTTGATTCCAAAACCTAGGTCCGACTTCTCTCTCCCTCCACTCACCTTCTCTCTTAGGTTTCATCTATATTTTTAGGGTGTTTCTACCCTAGGCTCTTTATTAAAAAGATAGAGGGGGTTGAGGGCTTCGTTTTAATCTGAACGTTTGACGGTTTGGAGCCCTTTGCATTTTGATCATCTTCTCCATTCGTGTTCTTCACTTCGAGGTAGGGATTTCCTACTCCATATTATAGGTGTTGTTCTAAGTTTGGTTATTTTGATATGTTGGGGTTGTTTGGTAATTTTGGGAAAAAACCCTAGTTGTGTAATAAATTAATTTGTATAATTAATTTAAGGAAAATTGGGGAATTTAGTTGAATTCATGAAATTGGGAAATTATAAGCTTAAATGGTGTAGTTGGATAGTTTAATAACACACCCATGAAATTGTTGAGTTTATATTTGTTATAACATTTATTTCCTGTGTTAGAGATAATTGTTTTGGGCTATTGGTGGAGGATAGTCATGATTGTTGTAGACATTGCATGTGGATTAGGGAAAACTGAAACTAATCACATTGGTTAAGTCATCGATTTTGACTGTTGAATTAATACAGAAAATACGTGTATTGATTGAGTATTGTATATAGCAAGTGTTTAATACATTGTATATGCATATTGTTGGGAGGAGATAGGGGATGTACTCCACGGTTTGGGAGGAGATAGGGGATGGACTCCTAAACCGGATATTGTTTGGGAGGAGATAGGGGATGGACTCTATTAGCACCACTAATATGTGTGCTTATTGATTTATGGAAGTGTTTTTACATGTTATTGATATATCACTAAAATGTGTATCAATTGGGAAGTATAGAAGTGAATTTTGGTTGAGGTTGATACACACACCAACATGTGTATCCATTATGATATAAGAAATGTTTAACATGATTTGATATCCCCATTGAATTGGAAATATTGTTAATGTGAGATGTAGTCTCACTGTTATAGTTTGGCCAGGTTCTGAGCCATATTGATAATAATGGAAAGTGAAACGTGTCATAGACATTAGTGTCATGAGACTGTATAATGATGTAATTGATTATCTTGGTTAACCATCTATCGAATGCTATTGCTTTATTCAATGCTTATATTTGGTTTAGT
This sequence comes from Camellia japonica, assembly GCA_030407325.1. Classification (NCBI taxonomy): domain Eukaryota; kingdom Viridiplantae; phylum Streptophyta; class Magnoliopsida; order Ericales; family Theaceae; genus Camellia; species Camellia japonica. Next base: position 2,786 of record JAPPVO010006074.1, on the reverse strand, counting down.
ATATTTCTACTAGGCTGTGGCTCACCCTATACGGGAACATCATTTTCAGGTTCAGGTGATATGCTACCTCCAAGGACTTAGCTTGGATGGATTTGGAGTTTAAGACTCTATTTAGATTAGTTGTTTATTTCAGTTTATTGGATTTTACATGTAAACTCAAGCCAAGGGCTGAATTTGCAGTTGAGTTAGTACTCACATTTTTGTGCCCAAGTGTTAAGCTTGGAAAGATATAAGCCCATAGGGCATTTATTTTGATGTTACATGTGATATCCTTCAATAATGATACTCTGATGAATGAGATAATGATTGGTTTTCTTTTATCCATGCATGCTACTGTTATATATTATGGGTTTATTTTGAGGGCGTTACAACTTGGTATCAGAGCGTACCGGGTTCGAATACTTTGGGTACGTGGGAAGTGATTAGATTAGTATCACAATGGGTTCGTCTCGCTTGATAGAGACTTAGGTGTACTTATATGCTTATATGATAACATGTTTATGTGATTATGTGGGTATGGGATTTAATTTCTAGGATGTTGACTGGATCCTTGAGTTCCTATAAGTCTTGTTGGAAAAGCACTTGATCAATGCTGTTTCCAACTGAAACTCTAGCAACGCCTCGGGACTGTCATTATCCAGAAATGAAATTCGTAGGTGCTTATGTGATTATGTGCTTACGTGGAGTGAATTATTGTTGTCCAATGCTTTAGGACGCGAGTGTTATAGCTTCGGTACATTTATTAATGTGCAAACATATTAATTGTCTTTGTTACCTTTATTAGGATGTCAGGATGAGGACGAGGACGTGGTAGACGTGGTAGGCAGGAAATGCCTATTCCGGATGAGATTCTGGAACAGCAGGAGGGAGTTGGCCAGGCCAATGTGGCCAAGCCAGCAGGTCAACAGGCTATGGGCGCTTTGGCCCGAGAGATAGCAGGGGCATTCAGGGAGTCAGTAGGCATTCTCAGGGCTGAGAATCAAGCCCAGGTTCATGTTACAGATGCAGGGCCTTCTTTTCTGAAGAGGGAGTTCTTCCGGTCTAACCCAGACGAATTTTTAGGTGATCCAAAAGAGCCGCTTAAGGCAGATGAATGGCTCGAACAGACAACGAAGACGTTTGAGATGCTTGGCATCGAGGACGGGGTTCTGAATGTGACCTTGGCATCTTTCTAGCTTAAGGGGGATGCGGGTCAGTGGTGGAAATTTACTAGAGGCCGTATAGGAGGGACTTGGGAGGCCTTCGTAGCTGCTTTCCAGGAGAAGTTCCTATCTCCAGCTATTAGGGAGAGGTTGAGGGAGCAGTTTTGCCAACTTAAGCAGCTGAGCTCTTCAGTGGCCGAGTTTGAGGCCGCATTTACTAGTTTGTACAGGTTTGCACCTGAGTTGGTGGCGTCTGAGGAACGCCGTTGTTTAGAGTTCGAGAAGAAGTTGAGGCATGGCCTCAAGATGAGAGTTGGGGGTTCTATGACCCGAGAGTATGGGTGTCTAGTGGATACTGCAGCCCATATGGAGATTATGATGCAGGAGAAGGAGGAGAGAGGCAGAGGGCTCCAAGAGGAGTCAGGATAGCCAGAGTGATGGCAGGAGACAGAGGGTTTTAACCCTCAGCAGTCTCAGGGTAGCTTTACTAGATCGACTTTTCCAGTGACGAGTGCAGTTTCTGGGAAAGGCAGTCAGGGAGACATTACCTGTTTCAAGTGTGGTCAGCTGGGCCACAAGTCTCCAGTTTGCCCGCAGAAGGGAGGAGTACAGAGAGCAGCACCATCTTCGGCTCGATCTCAGAGCCAGAGTCAGGGTAGAGGCCAGCCGCTTCGTGTGTTATCAGTGTGGTCAGGCAGGGCACATGAAGAGGTTTTGCCCGCAGTTGAGTGGCACATCTGGTGCATCTAGTTTGAGGCAGACTCAGAGTCATCAGCCAGCTCAGTCTGTTCAGGCCTCGAGGGCCAATCAGGGGGCTTCATCGTCCTAGTCTGTGCAGCAGTCTCATGCTCCTAGGGGTGAGCAGGTTGATCAGAGATCGTCTGGGCGCGTGTATGCTGTTACCACGCAGGATCTTGTACCGGCTCCATCAGTTGTGAGAGGTACCTTCTTGTTTTGCAATTCGGTTGCAAGTGTATAAATAAAAAAATTAATTTATTTACTCTTTTTTTTTTAAACATACAAAAAGAAAATAGAGAGATAATAAATCAAAATATACCAGTAAATTAATTTTTTTCATGTTCTCAAAGAGCTTGTGGCTTGGCTTATGGGCTTGTGTTGGTAGTTAAATTTATTTAGTAAATTTTGAATACTAATCCATGTCAATCTATTAGGCCATTCGTAGCAATTATTTGGTATTATGAAACATAGCCTTAGCCGTCAAAGTGCCATTTTTTTTTCTTTTCTTCTTATCTAGGAAATTTCTATGGACTATCAATTAGAATGTTAATTAAGACTCTCTTTTGATGCATATATTATAATTTTAAATTTAGTCGATGTGTGTATAAATTGACTTAGATACTCAGTTATAAAAGAAAAAATAAAAAATTTGAAAGTTAATAATTATGAGTTATAATTTTATATTATTTCTAGTAAAGTATGGTGATATTTAAAATACTTCTCCCAAATTCCCAATCATGAGTCTTTCAAATAGGGCTGCAAATGACCCGAACTTTTCATGAACAAGCTCGACTGAGCTTGTTAAGGGCTCGGCTCGGTTTATCAAGCTCGACTCATTTATTTATTTTAAACAATATAAATAATATTAAAAAAAATTATCGAGCCGAACCGAGTCAAACTTGAGTT
>JAPPVO010006073.1:0-17061 GCA_030407325.1 Camellia japonica | reverse complement strand
GGGGCTTTTATAGAGGGGTAAAACACTATTCAAGGGACACTTGTCAAATTTCTGGAGGCTACGGGGGAAGTGGCCGGCCGGCCACCTATCCTAGTAGGCCGGCCACCCTCCAATCTCTAGCTACAAAATGCTTTCGGCCATGCAGTGGTCCTGTTTTGCCCCCCGGAGCGAAGTTTGAAGCATTTCTGGGTATCGGGAACGTCGAAGGCCTCCATTTCTATCAGTTTCAGATGCGTTCCATCATCCAGATTGTCCCTCCGAAGTACACTTTGTTGTGTTTTTGCTTATCGAGTTGTTGTTTTGTTTATCGAGTTGTAAGTTTTGTCGAGCTGTCGCGTTTTGTGTTTTGAGTTGTTACTCTTTGGTTACACAATTTTGTCGAGTCTTGTTTATCGAGTCGTTAACATTGTTGTACTTTGCTTATCGAGTTGTAAACTTGCTAAGATTCTGTTATTTCTTAGTGAGTCGGTTTATTTTAATTTGTTGCGTCGGTTCATTACCTGACCTGGTAAATACAAAGCACATTTCCATTCTATTTCATTTGTGTGCAAAATGATGCGATGCGATGCTAAGAATTTCAAATACAAACATCTTTTCAAAAGTTGTTTCATTCCATCATGTTTTACAACAAATAAAGGTGCAAGTTTTACAGAATATAAAACTGCCTAACAAAATGTGCAAAATGCTACAAACTACTAGCTAAAAAGTAAAATAAAGCAGGAAATAACATCAGTATCCTCGGGAACGGGAAGGAGGAGGTCCTCTCATCCTCTTCTGTGGGATAACCTCTGCATCATCATCACCATCCGGGTCGGAGCTGTCATCCTCAGGATCTCCCTCGGCCTCGCCTCCGCTCCCGGAACCAAGACCGGAGCCTCCCTCCCCAGGAGATGTATCTGACACTCGGTCTGCGACCTCCTCCTCCTCATCCTCGACAATGGGTGCCCTGCGTCCGCGTGACGACCCTGCTCCTCGAGCTCCTCGGTAAGGCCTGGATGGCCCAGCTCCTCGCGGACCAGTACCTCGAGTAGGTCTAACACCTCGACCTCTCTGAGAAGGCCCGGGTGGCCCGCCTCGTGTCGGAGCATATACGGGAGGCATCTGAAAATGAAAAGTGCAATACATCAGTTCAAAAATGAAAAGCAGGTGCAAGTACAGTATGTGAGTGGGGTGTGTGCCAGATGTGTTCTACACAGCCTATCAATGCAGCAGAATGCTCAAAACCAACATGTTAACAGAAATATGATAAATGCAAGAGAGATGAAGGGTACCTGGAAGCCCATGATGGACATCTGCGCCTCTCTACGCAGGACCATCCCCTCAAGTGAGGCCACCACCCCGAGCATCTGGTCTATGTACTCCCGAGGTGGCTGCAGACACAAGCTCAACTCATCAATAAATAAGCAACTACCAAAATGTCTGTGTGATAAATAAAAATGGTAGAACATACCGGTGGTGAGTCAGGATCACTGACGTATCTGTGACCAGGCATCGGAGGCTCCATAGGGATCGGAATCGGAGAAGTAGTCCCACACTGCCAACTCGTCAACTCAGTCGGCATATCTGGCCATCCAGGATGATCGAGAGTCGGAGGGATCGGAGGAATCGAACTGCCTCTACCTCTAGATGCACCAGCCCTGCTAGAAGAGGGGATGTCTGTAGCACGGGCACGACTCGAAGATGGTGCGCCGGTAGGCCTCAGTGGCGGAGCCCGCACTCCCGTCAAGGGGGGCATCAGGTATATACGGCGATAGGTGGCGTAGTTCCCCTCAATGAGATATAGCAAAGCGTCAGTGCCCTGCATAGCACTGATGACCTCCTGAGCAGAGAGTCTGTCCGCAGTCCGCATGGTGGCTGGAGGCACAGCAGGAGGGTCCTGAGAATCATACCCCCATATCTGACGCTGGAAGCGCTCCCCCAGGAACCAAGCCCTGCCGACTGGTCCCTCGAGCAGGAACCTATACTGGGAACTAGTCGACCCTCCGGGGTACTGATTCTCGAGGTCATCGCCAAAGACTGCCCAGGGTTGCCAAGTAATCTGCGGATAACCAAGTGCATAAATCAATCAGAAATCAAGAAATACAAAGCAGATCAAAGATGAAAATGAAAGGAACTGAGAGTTCTGAAATACCTCTGTTGCGCGCACGGTGTCGAAGTACTGTCGCAGAGAGAAGAGAGTCTCTCGAGGCCTCGATAGGTGTTCGCCCTCAAACATCAATGAAAACGGAGTCATAGGAGGTCCTGCCACCTCCATCTCCGGAGCTAAGGTGGGGAAATATGCATATACCCATAGCTGAGAAAAGCAGTGCGGAATGTGAATACAAAGTGCTAAAGGCAAAATACAGAATGCAAAGTGCGCCGTGTGTGCAATGAACAAGTAATGAGGAGCAAAATGTAAATCAAGAGGACAGAATGTACCTCTCAAGCTCTCCAGTAGCCGCCGAGTAAATCCCCCCGCCCACGAGAGACTGCACTCATATAACAATAAAGGGTAGCCAGGGCAGCGCCGCCCCAATCATACTCATTGACCTGTGATAGGTCCACTAGGGCACTCAAGAGATACAGCCCGACCATGTTCCCTCTATCAGCAAACAGGGTGGTGCCGAAGAGAAACATGAGGAAACCGCGGGTGTACTGCTCAACCTCCTCGGGAGACTCAGGCTCCATCTGTGGCCGCCGGAAATGGGAAGAGAACCAAGTATACCGGACTCTCCCGGAAGCTCTGTCTACAGGTGGGCGAGCCCCCAATAGATGAATCCAAGCAGCCTCCCACTCACTCATATCCTCGTCGTAGGGAATGGGTGCACTGCCTAAGTCTAGGCCGGTGAGTACAGCAAAGTCCAATGGGGTCATGGTCATATCCCCGGTGGCAGAAAAATGGAAAGAATCGGTGGTGTCCCACCATCTCTCCGCCAGAGCAGCAAACAATGTCCTACTGATAAGACAGTGAGATAACCCCCTGCAGAATGGTCTGAATCCTGCAAAGTCAACCAAGTCTCGGACAGCGTCCGGAAGCTCAGCATACCACTCCCTCGCGGCAGTGGAGCCATAACCTCGCACGGTGCGAGAGCCAGCCTGCATTTAGAATGAATGCATGTATCAGCAAATGAAGTGAATGAATGCATGTGTCAGCAAATGAAGCGAATGAGCTGTGTGCAAATAAAAATTAGTGGGCTGCGTGTTCACCTAAAATCTGGGCTGCGTGTTCAGTAAATTTGGTATTTGGGCTGCGTGTTCAAATTTCAGAAAAATTAGTGGGCTGCGTGTTCACCTAAAATCTGGGCTGCGTGTTCAGTAAATTTGGTATTTGGGCTGCGTGTTCAAATTTCAGAAAAATCCGTGGGCTGCGTGTTCACTAAAATCTGGGCTGCGTGTTCAGTGAATTTGGTATTTGGGCTGCGTGTTCAAATCATTAAACAGTGAGCTGCGTGTTCACTTTATTTCTACCTGGGCTGCGTATTCAGTAAATTGGTGTTTTGGGCTGCGTGTTCAAATCATTAAACAGTGGGCTGCGTGTTCACTTTATTTCTACCTGGGCTGCGTGTTCAGTAAATTGGTGTTTTGGGCTGCGTGTTCAAATCATTAAACAGTGAGCTGCGTGTTCACTTTATTTCTACCTGGGCTGCGTGTTCAGTAAATTGGTGTTTTGGGCTGCGTGTTCAAATCATTAATCAGTGGGCTGCGTGTTCACTTTATCTATATCTGGGCTGCGTGTTCAGTAAATCAGTGTTTTGGGCTGCGTGTTCAAATCATTAATCAGTGGGCTGCGTGTTCACTTTATCTATATCTGGGCTGCGTGTTCAGTAAATCAGTGTTTTGGGCTGCGTGTTCAAATCATTAATCAGTGGGCTGCGTGTTCACTTTATCTATATCTGGGCTGCGTGTTCAGTAAATCAGTGTTTTGGGCTGCGTGTTCAAATCATTAATCAGTGGGCTGCGTGTTCACTTTATCTATATCTGGGCTGCGTGTTCAAATCATTAAACAGTGGGCTGCGTGTTCACTTTATTTCTACCTGGGCTGCGTGTTTAGTAAATTGGTGTTTTGGGCTGCGTGTTCAAATCATTAAACAGTGGGCTGCGTGTTCACTTTATTTCTACCTGGGCTGCGTGTTCAGAAAATCAGAATTTGGGACTGTGTGTTCTATTCTTAATCAGTGGGCTGTGCGTTCACTTCAAACCTGGGCTGCGTGTTCAGTAAATATGTGTTTTGGGCTGTGTCTTCAATCTATCAGTCAGTGAGCCGCGTGTTCAACAATTCAAGTGTTTCAACTACGTGTTCAGAGTGCAAACAAAGTACTATGTCATAAGCTACGACTGTGTGTTCAAGCATGGCAAAGCTACAAAGTGCACGCAAAATTACAGAGAATGAAGTTAAAATACCTCTCGTGCCTCGTGAGAGAGGTGCTGCTCCGGCTCTCGCAAAAGAAGATCCCCGGGTACCCGATCATTGAACTCGGTGAAATGACGGAAAACGGCTTGCGGAAGCCTATGTGCCGGCGGAGCGTATCGATCGGCAATGAAAGGCCGGACCCTCGGGGGCAATGCCATAATGTCAAAATCATCTCCGGCACCTGGAGGACCTCCGCCGTAAGGGAAATTGCCTGCCATTTCGAGAAATCTGCAAAAATGAGCAAAAATGAGCAAAATGAGCCAAAATTGGAAAAAGTCAACAAAAGTCAACTCCCGAGAAAATTTCCAAATATTGAGACAAACTTACCTCAAGTGTTGAAAATGAGAAGAGAAGCTCCGAAATCAAATTTTAGTCGGCTCAAAGTGCTTAAATCTGAAGGATTTCGCGAAAACAACTTGCGTGGAAGGCCGAGGGGCGCGTATAAAATGCAGATCTGAAAGAGAAAATGGCTTGGGAAGCAAGAGGAGAGAATTTCACACTTGGGGGTGTGATTTCGGAGGCAATGGAGGTGTGTATATATAGAAATCACCGAAATGACCAAAATGCCCCTGCTTTTGGCAGGTGGCCGGCCGGCCACCTTTTCTGGCTGGCCGGCCATTTGCTTTTCCTCCCCTGGCCGATGGCCTCTCCTAGGGCAGTGAGCTGGCCGACCATGGTCCCCACCCCCTCCCCTACCTCTCTGCAAATTTTGAGGAAGATCGGAGTTCCCGGGACCTGAAAAAGTTTAAGAAAAGTGCACTTTCTGGCGCCGAATTGCTCCACCGGAACTTCAATTGCAATTTCTGACATGTGTCTCATCATTATTCATCAAAATCAGAGTGTATCCTTTTTAAACATGTTGTGACCTCTCCGGGAGGTGAATCAGAGGCCGCGATCGAGTTGCCGTCGCCGAAATGCGCGTTTCCCAGCTCGTTGTTGCGCAACAACCGGGCATCCTGATTTGTGCTCGTTGTGCATTATTTGGCTCATAATTTGCATTCTCATGAATGTTTTGCATTGTCATGTGTGATTTCTTGGTATACAATACTTCTATGCTTGAGCATGCGTTGTCACGCATTATCTTTTCTCACATTGCGATGCGTTCACCCGCCGACACTGTGTGTGTCAAACTTTCGGAATCATAGGAATCACATTGAATATATGTTGTTGGCATTTGTTCTTGTCAAATTTCTCTATTTTGCAGGCACGATATTGTATGTACGGTTCATTTGAGGCTGGTGCGACCAGACGAATCGCGCAGGTATCGTATCTTCTCCGTGTGAGACGCGACGAGAATTGAATGATTCTCCGCATGCCTAACTGCATGAAATGTAGTCGTTGCTTTGCATTCTTGCTTAAAACTGTTGCATCTATTTGTCAATACTTGCTTCATTACAGCTTGCTGCACTTGCATGATCACTTGGCTCCGTGCCTATCACTTTACATTTTGCCCCTTGCCTGCGGGCACGCCTGTGGGCACACATTTCTGTTCATCTTGTATGATTGTCTAAGTCTTCGGCCTTGTCAAAAATGGGTCGTCTCTGGGCTTTGACATTCACTCTCGTCATTGTTATGACTTCCGAGTTCTGTCAAAGAGGGGCAACTGTAGACACCCCATTTTTGACCGACCTTAAGACTCAGACGTCACCGATTGAGCGCTCGGTGGTGTTGCATACTGTGCTCATTCAGAAGTCTCAGAGTCGCGGCCGTGCGCCCTGCCTCCGAACTTCCGAATTCTCTTCTGTGCCTTGTCTCGGTTTGCGAACCAGACTCGTTTTTTTCTCTGTTTTCTTCCTGAGGGGAGGGAGTAGTCCCGTAGACTATTTCTCGGTGGCCGTGGGCTACATTTCGTGGCCGTAGGCCATTTTGCCCATTTCGGAGCCCGGTTCCCGGTTTTCGGAGCCGTCAGGCCGTGTGCCTCGGTTCGGGACCGCCCAACCATCTCCGATTCCTCCGGCTCTTGGCAAGTGCCTCTGTTTTATCATACCGAGGAACACTGGGGTCTCAGATACCCACTTCGTGGCTGAATGCCACTTTCGGTGCTTACAGCCGGTTTTCGGGCCCCGAACCTCGCGGTTTGGCCCCCGAGCATTCATTTCGCATCGGTTTCCGTTCATTTTTGGCACGTGCCTCTGTTTTATCATACCGAGGAACACTGGGCCTCAGATGCCCACTTCGTGGCCGAATGCCACTTTCGGTGCTTACAGCCGGTTTTCGGGCCCCGAACCTCGCGGTTTGGGCCCCGAGCATTCATTTTGCATCAGTTTTTGTTCAATTTTGGCAGGTACCTCTGTTTTAGCACCAGGAAGATCACTGGAGGGTGGGAGTCCAGCAATTATCCCAGATAACCAATTATGCTCTTCCGGCGCCCGTTTTGCTCACTTCCGGGCTAATGTTGAACACCCTAGGCCCATTTTCTTCCAACCACAACCACATATTTGTGATGAGGGCACATGGGAGGACACAAAAAAGTGGTGGTCGGCCAGTAATTGTTTTTTTCATTTTTGAGCCTCTCTTTCAAGTTCAATGTTGTGACTCCTGTTTCAGAGTTGCCAAATTCCAACCTTGGAACCTTATTCTACACACCTGGGAGGACACCAAGGTTTGGTGGTCGGCCAGCAATTTTTGACTTCATTTTTGGCCATGGCCGGCCGGCCGGGGGGAGTGGCTGGCCGACCAGTTGGGGTGGCCGGCCGGCCACCTTCAAGAAAGGTACCTGGCCGGCCTGCTTTCTCCTTTTGGACCCTTTATAGCTGTCCAGCTGTTTTTCAAAATATCCCTGTCCTCCGGGGGATATTTTGGGAGGGAAAGCTTGTATGCATTTCCCTCCCCTTTTACACCCTTTCTTGCCCATTTAAGGGGCTGAGCTCCTCCTTTGTTAGGGTTAGAAACTTTCTTCTCAAGACTTCATCTTCCAAAACCTCTATTTTCATCCTCAAAAGCTCCAAAAACCCTTCAAGTCTCTAGCCCACTTGTTCATCAACCCTAAGCTTCACCATCACCACTTCCATTCCAGCAGCAAAGGAAGCTTTTTCAGAGGCTAAGGACCAACAAATTCAAGCCAAGAAGCAACAAAAGCTTGATCTTCAAGGGTAAGCCTCTAATTCCCTTTTTCTTGCATAATTTTGCTTCAAATCTTTACCCTACTTGCTCACTGATTTGGGCTCTGACCCCTACTGATTTTGTGCTTATTTTGAGCCCCTCTACAACATTGTAGAAGGGCTCAACCTTGTTTGGTGCCTCTATCATGCTCTTGCTTCAATAGCATCTTCTATGTCAATATTTTGCATGCTTTGTTTGGATTATGAGTGATCTGTTTTCGAGCATGATATAAACTGTGAGTGGGCCTATTTTGAGCCCCTCTTCAACATTGAAGAAGGGCTCAACCATTTTTGGCCTCTCTATCATGCACTTTCTTTGTAATTCTCCATATTTACCGTAAACTTGCATGATCTATTTGGCCTGTTTGTGATCTGATTTGGAGCATATCATGAACTGATTTTGTGCTTTTTTTGAGCCCCTCTTCAACATTGAAGAAGGGTTCAACCTTGTTTTCATGCTCTACATGTCACTTGCTTTGAATTCATGTTTTACCCTTGCTCTTGCATGCTATTTTTAGCTCATGAGTGATCTGTTTTCGAGCATGAAATATACTGTGAGTGGGCCTATTTTGAGCCCCTCTTCAACATTGAAGAAGGGCTCAACCATTTTTGGTAACTCTATCTTACACTTGCTTCACAACTCCTCCAATTTACCGTAAAATTGTATGCTTTGTTAGGCTTTCTTAGCTTCTGTTTTGAGCCTTCATCAGGCTTGGAAAGAGTCTTAGAATAATTCATTCTTCATTTTTTGTTAAGGGTCCAAGGTCATTTGATGCATGCTTTTGGTACTTCATGTTATACCCCCTTTAGTCCCTTATTTTTGCATGCTTTGTTAGGCTTGCTTAGCTTCTGTTTTGAGCCTTCATCAGGCTTGGAAAGTGTCTTAAAATGACCCATTATTCATGTTTTGTTAAGGGTCTCATGCTGTTTGATGCATGATTTTGGTACCTCATGTTATAGCCTTTGTTGGTTCATTATTTCGCATGCTATGTTTAGCATATCTACATACTGAATTGGGGGATGTAATCTACTGTAAATGTGCATATTTTTGGTCCCTCTTTAATGTTGTAGAACTGTATTTTTCAGTTTGAGCATTGTATATACTACTTGCTTTATAATTCTCCTCTTTTCCCCCATTTTTGCAAGCTATTTTTGCCATACTTGTGATCAATGTTTGGCCATACTTTGTACTGAAAAAATGCTAGTTTAGGGGCTGCCTTGCTACTGTTTTACATGTTATGTCCATATTGTGCATGTTTAGTAGGGCTGTAGGCCATTTCGGGTGCATTACATTGCATCTCGGGCATCGGGTGTAATTTTGCTATAATTCGGGGACTGTTTTAGCATCATTTTAGCTACTGAAATTTGCATTTTTCATATACCATATGCCACGTCTCATTTCGCATGTCATTCTGTGCTTTAATGCATCGCCTCGGTTTGCGTGCCCGTGGGCACGCATTTCGAGGCAGCTCATTTTCATCTTATGGCGTCCTATGTGAGTGTGGCCGAGGCCCTCTCATGTTGGTATAAGCCCATCATTGCATTTTCCATGTCATTTCGTGCCTTAATGCATCGCCTCGGTTTGCGCGCCCATGGGCACGCATTTCGAGGCACTTCTTTTTTATCCGACGGCCTCCCGTGTGAGAGTGGCTGAGGCTCTCTCATGTTGGTATAAGTCCATTTTGCATTCTGTATGTCATGTTAGTCTCATCGCATTCCGTATGCCTTCGCCTCGGTATGCGCGCCTGTGGGCACGCATTTCGAGGCATCTCATTTTTTTTATCCGACGGCCTCTTATGTGAGTGTGGCTGAGGATCTCTCATGTTAGTGTAAGTCCAATTGCATTGCTTATGCCATTTCATGCCTTAGGATCATTGCCCCGGTTTGCGTGCCCGCGTGCACGCATTTTGAGGCATCTCATTTTCATAGCATTGTGTATGTTAGGGTTGCATATTAGCTGCATTTCATGCACATCATGTATATTGCATCGTGTTCGGGATAGGAGTTAGCCCGGGCACGGGAAACGAGGCGCATTTCGTACTCCGAGTGACGAAACGGGTCTCAATTCCCAAGTCACCGACACTCCGGATCATCCATGATGGAGTTAGGTTTTGTTGTAGCATTCACATGCATTCATCCTATATTGAGTTGTGCAATTCGGCTCCTCGGCCATCATGCATCGTTATGCGTGATTGGTGGCACGAGGATCGAGGCATGCATATATTTGTGAAATACATTGCTATGCCCTTTTCCTGCTCTCTGTTGCAGCCAAATGAGGAATCAGCAACTTTTCGGAGTTTGGCGCGCATTTCGAGAAATATTGCAAACAGAGGCTAAATTGGGGCATCCCAGTGGATTTCCGCGCAAGGCAGTCCGACATACATCATTCATCAGAAGCGAGGCAGCCCCTGGCTTGCATGCCAGTTTAAAGCTTTCTTAGTTTAATTTGTTAGTTAATTAGGAATTTGTATATTATTTCGGACTGTATTATTCTTTCATTCGGACTGTATTATTTATTCGGACCCTCTGCGCGAGGGCATAATTGTAATAAGTGTGCGTGAGTGTGATGTATGTCTTCCAACCCCCATTTCTTTCTCCCTTTTATTTACCTGCTTATGATGGTTAGATATAGGGCATATTCCAATCAGCATACAGTATGACAGCATGTTTGCATCATTCATCTGTTTTGCACGCACCGGGCTCGGCGCACCATACTAACTGCATTTGTATTTCAATTCCAAATTGAATACGTGTTAGTTGTAGCATTCCATATGCCATGTTTAGAATAGCCGAGCCTGCTATAATTGCATTATTGCATGTGTTGCATTAGGCATTTCTGTATAAATTAGGACCATGCATGGATTTCTAACGAGGTTTTGTTTTGGCTCGGAGTACTCGGTGAGTTTTATGCTTTAGCATCCTTGCATGCGTGTGAGTGTTGCCATGATAGCATGCTTACCATGAGGCTAACTGCTTATGTGATATACCTGCCTTGAATGCCTGTGGGTGGAGGTTGAGTTACTTGGATTGGGACAATTCATCAAATGCTTGTTTTAAGCCCACTAGATAGTGGCAAAATCATGTTTTCTAAGCCCCCGAGGGTGGCAAATCCGCGTCTTAGCCTACCTGCGGGTAGCACCATCAAACCATTTTCAAATAAACAAACATGAAATGTTTTGTTCCAATTCAGGCGACCCAGTCTATACTTGTTTGCTGCGAGCATCACATAGTAACCTAGGCTAATACCGGAATAAGAACTCACAATGTTTTCAAAATAAGATATCATGGTTAGTAGAGGCCGGTCTTTGACCGGGCGAGCGGGGGTGCTCACGAAGTGACCTTCCCCAATCGTACCCAAGTTCCCGAGCCGAGGCAACTTTGGTGATGACGGACACGTGGCCTTTGGCACCGAGTCAGGGTTTCCTAAATTTCCCATTAAAAAACATTTAGGTGGCGACTCTGTATCTGGCGAAGCAGTCCATGTTTGGCACTTCTTTCAAAAAATCAGTTTTCAAAACGATTTGCCGGATTTGGACTCTTCGGTTCAAGATTAAGAACCGTGACATTTGAGTCCTTCGAACTGTAGTGACCCCAATATGAACGAAACGGGACTTAACCCTCCCGGGGCGTTCGGGGACGTCTACAGCATCCTGCAGACATTAACCGGCTGCACCCTGCAAGACTAGGATGAGCCGAACACAATACGTAAGCCGATTGAGAAAGAATCTTTAAGGCCGAATAGAAGAACGGGTAATGATTGAAAAGTAGGCCCAGGCCCCGAGGCCTCAGCAGGAACAGATATAAATAAAGAAGCAGCGTTCTTGGAATGGTATGTAAGAATCACTTCACTAAACTTAGTAAAACAAGCTTTCTTGAGTATAAGAACTGACTTGCCCGTCAGAGTGCTAACCCCGGCACCCACGACCGGAGTGTTTGTCTTTGCAGGTGACTAAGCTGAGGATCAGGAGCATCTCCCAGGATCTGAAGAGCATTTCCAAAACCACTTCCCCACAGTTTTATTTTCCTTTTTACTAGTAGTTTTTGTACATTGTACTGCGTTAGGCGGGTTTGTTTCAAAACCAAACTCTTTTGTAAAAAGAAACTATGATGGAATGAAAACAGCCTTTTTTGTTGGAAAAGTGTTTCATTTGTACATTTTATGCATCGCATCGCATCGCATCACATCGCATTACTTTACACAACAATGTAAATGAAATCGAAGTCTTGTTTTGAAAACCAAACGCTCAAATCGCACTAATCAGGTAGTGAACCGACTAATAACAAAACAACTCGACAAAACAAAGTCTAGCTTAAAAATTTACAACTCGATAAGCAAATCGCAACAACTCGATGAACGAAGGAAGAATTACAACCTGACACAGAAAAAGAAAATAATACGCCTTAAACAAGAGACGACGACAAAGTTCAACAGGACAAACAAGACCTTGAAAGACACAAAGAACAGGACTCCACTGCAACGGACAACTGGGTCTTCAGTGAGGGAGCTAGTAAGCAAGAGGGGAGTACTGCCGGCCACCAATGGAGGCCTGCCGACCATCAGTGTGCCACTGCCGGCCACTGATGAGCCACTGCCGGCCATCAATTGCAGATTCTCCAAAATGATGACATCTATCCTCCACTCACTACCTTATCTTCTATATGAGTCCCAGCTTCGGGATTCTCTTCATTTCAGCTCAAATTTGCACCAAATGGAAGCATTCTCTGCCCAAAATCTCACAAATTGGATTGCTTCTCTGGATGGCTCGGAAAAGTTGAACTTCCGGGGCTTCGGTTTGAACGCACTATTCACGTTGGGCCATACTTCGCTACACCTTCCTTTCCTCCATGCCGCGGCAAGGTTTTGGAATCCGGTAACACACGTCTTTAGCTTCAGCGGGCAAGAGATGTGTCCCACCTTTGAGGATTTCCAAGCTTTAATGGAGTCCGAGCGTAACGAGGAAATCTTGCCTCAACTCCGATTTGGTCACGTCCAAGCCCTAGGACAAATGTGTGGCCTCACTTTACATGATGCTCGATCAGTGATTCATGACGGGGAGCTGGACATCCCAAGCTTGGTTTGCCGATTTTCTGATGCTGGCGATCGCGACCATCATTGGCACAGGACGCTTGCCTATGCTTGCTATCTCATTTCTTACTTGCCCGGGTTCTGGTGGATTCAGTATCCGATTGATCGAGGTCGCCCAAGGCTTGAAGGAGGGCAAGAGCTGTATTGCCATGACATTGGCTGAGACATTGATGGGCTTAGATGCTTTTCATCGCCGGGAGACGGCTAGGCTTGCAGGGAGCCCACTGCTATTGCAGGTAATGCTTCCTACCCCAATCTCACATGTGTATTGCTCACATCACTCGGCCCTCAGGCTCGGTTTTTCTCACAAAACCCTTTTTCTTACTTTTCTCTCATCGTACATCTCTCTATTCTTTATTCTCTCATTTTTCAATCCCTTCCCAGGTGTGGTTGATGGACAAGTTACAGATTGTGGAGTCTTGCCCCGCATACTCAGCTCGCGGCTATTTCTTCAGGCAACGACTGGTCGATGCCCATGATGAGGGTTGGTGGTTTGACTGGATGTGCAGCTTGTCCGCAGACCGCATTGCTTGGCGGTGCCCTTGGCTCAATCTGCTGGCAATGAGCTACAGCATAGCCAGTCAACCTGGGATTCAATTGATTGGTATGACACACTGTGTCTTCTATTTTCCGTTCCGGTTCCAGCGCTAGTTCAGACATGATCAGACTTGCCCGCCAGAGGGGATAGAGTATCCTGCCGCATTCCCGGTTCGAGGCGCACAGCTTGCTCGGTATGCCACAGCATGGAGGACTAGAGAACTCCTGGCCCCCGCTCCCACTTTCAGTTGCATTTTGTCTGATGAGTGCCTGGATTGGCTCAACGAAGAGGCACAGGAAGGGCCCACTTTGGCATCAGAGGCTTCGACCAGCTCTGGGAGGGGCGCAGGAACACCTGACTTACCTATGCCCCGGGTTTATTGCTTTATTAGTACTTTCAAGTTTTCCTTATGAATGAAAAGCAACTTCAATTTGTATGCAAGAGCAGGAGAACTCTGTGTTGAAATCAATGAAATTGAAGGTTGTGGTACTGAAAATTTCCCGTTTTGGTCCAGAAATGGTCTTAGTTGTAAAAAGATTAATTTGAACAAAGTCAACTTTTATTAAAACTTTTCAAAACATTTTCGATATGGATCAGAACTGGACACGCCTGAGATCTGTCACTGGATGCACAACCCCGGATTTAGCAACTGGAAAGTTGCCCCTAGTCTGAATAGTACCGCGGCACCGCACAGCAACAGAAAGTTGCCCCTAGTCTGAATAGTACTGCACCAGAGATTACAATCAAAGTTTTTGAATACTAAACAGGCCAAGATGACCGAGCTGATCAAATGGACAAAGTTGATCGAGGAAAAGTTTATGGCTGGACTTCAAGATGAAGTTGCCTACGTATCCCAAAGATGGGAATCAAGCCTTACGTAGTTCAGGCTTGGGTTCACTCGAGTATTTTCACTCTCCTTTTACGCTCTAACTTTTGCCAAGGCCGCCCTTTGCGGGTTTTCAACCTTGCGAGCTCAGTTTTTATAATTTCAAATTTTTCGTGCTCTAACTTTTGCCTAGGTCGCCCTTTCGGGTTTTCGGCCTAGCAAGCCTCTCAGGGGTAATATTTCTTCAACTTGTCCATATTGATCGGCTGTGAGAACTCTAGGTCTATCAGAACGACAGCTCCACCAGACCAAATAGACTTAATGATGTAGGGACCAGTCCAATTGGGTCTGAACTTGCCCCTTGGGTCGTGGATGGGAGCTCGGTTGTCCTTGAGCACCAAATCTCCTTCCTTTAAATTCCTGGACTTAACTTTCTTGTTAAAAGCCCTGGCAATTCTGCGCTGATAACCTTGAACATGGTACAGTGCTTTCAATCTGCGTTCGTCAAAGAGCATGAGTTCTTCAAATCTACTCTGCTGCCAATCTGCTTCGGCTATCTGGCACTCGGCCAATACCCGCAAAGACGGAACCTCAATTTCGATAGGTAGAACGGCCTCCATCCCATAAACCAATGAATACGGAGTCGCCCCAGTAGAAGTTCTAATTGAAGTCCGGTAGCCCCACAGAGCAAACGGCAGTTTATCTGGCCAGTCCCGGTAGGTTTCCACCATCTTCTGCAGTATGTGCTTGATGTTCTTGTTGGCGGCTTCAACCGCTCCATTGGTTTGCGGCCGGTATGTGGATGACATATGAAAAGCCACGTTGTATTTTTCCAACAAGTCAATCACTTCCTTCTTGAAGTGGGAACCGTTATCTGAAATTATCTCATTTGGGACCCCATAACGACAGATGATGTTGTTTCTGATGAACTTCGCGACATGTGAAGCCTTCAACATCGCATAAGATTGGGCCTCGACCCACTTTGTAAAGTAATCTATCGCGACCAAGATGAACTCATGCCCATTCGACCCCTTCGGAGTGACAGCCCCGATCACATCGATTCCCCAAACTGAAAATGGCCATGGTGAAGTCATATTGTACAGCTTCGAGCGGGGATGTTCATGCGTTTGCATGGATTGACATTTGTGGCATCGCCGAACAAAGCCAATACAATCCTCCTCCCTATCTGAGGATTTCCGAGCCAACATTACTCCATTCATATGCGCACCATATTCCCCCCCATGGATAGCCTCCATCAGGCGTTTTGATTCTTCAGTTTCTACACACAGCTTATGCATTCCCAGATGACCTCTCTTATACAGTTTACCCCCGTAGATGATGAACTGAATGGCCATTCTTCTGATTGCCCTTTTATCCTTGGCATTCACCCTTGGTGGATACTCCTCTTTCTCCAAGAAATTCCAAATATCGTAGTACCAAGGGTTTTCGTCCTGAGCCTCATCTATAGCAGCAATCGACTCGTAGGCTGGCACAAATTTCTGGTCAATGATGACTGGACGCATCCGGACTCCGAATGGGATGTCTATCATGGAAGATAGAGTTGCTAGTGAATCTGCGAACCTGTGTGTTCCCTTGCTAGATGAGCAAAGTTTAGCTTCTCAAACGAGGAATTAACAAATCCAAGGTCTGGTGATACATCATCATCTTTTCTTCTTTGACTTTCCAGTCTCCTTTTGCTTGAGACACAACAAGGTTCGAGTCCCCAATGACGTCCAACCGTTTTGCCCCTAGTTCCAGGGCTGCTTCTAGACCGGCAATGCATGCCTCATATTCTGCTTCGTTATTCAAGACTTTGAACCGGAGTTTGAAAGCTAGAGGGATACAGGAATTGTCGGGTGCTATCAGCAACACTCCTATCCCATACCCATACTGATTTGACGCCCCGTCAAAGTACATCGTCCAAGTTTCATCCTCGATGTGCAAAATGGCCTCGTCTGGGAATAAGTACTCAACTGCTTCACCCCCTTCCACTGGATGATCGGCTAAGAACTCTGCCACTGCTCTTCCCTTAACTGACTTGCGTGTCACATATTTCAGATCAAATTCGGAAAGCAACAGCAACCAACGAGCTAGCCTACCCGTAAGTGCCGGTTTCTCGAAAAGATATTTGATGAGATCCAGTCATGAAACCAACATTACGGAGTGAGCTAACAGGTAGTGCCGCAGCTTCCTGGTAGCCCATACCAAAGCTAAGCAAGCCTTCTCCAACGGTGTGTAGCGAGTCTCATACTCCAGCATCTTCTTGCTCAGATAGTAAATGGTTCTCTCCACTTTATCCTCTGATTCTTGCGCGAGCATACAGCCCATTGTAGTTTCAGTCACTGAAAGGTACAATATCAACGGTCTCCCTAGTTCTGGTGGTGACAACACAGGTGGGTTCTGTAAGTATTCCTTGATCTGTTCAAAAGCAGCTTGGCATCGGCCGTCCCATTGGAATTTCTTTCCTTTCTTCAAGAGACCAAAAAGTGGTTCACAAGTCAAGGTTAATTTTGTGATAAACCGTCTTATGAATTGCACTTTACCCAGAAAGCCTCGCACCTCCTTTTCAGTCCTTGGTGGTGGCATTTCTAAGATGGCCTTGATTTTGGAAGGGTCGACTTCGATGCCCCTTTGTGTAATTAGAAACCCTAGCATTTTCCTGTAACACCGAATGTACACTTTGAGGATTCAACCGCAACCGGAACTCTCTGATCCTTTGGAAGAACTTTTGCAAGGCGGTGTAGTGGCCCTCTTTTCTTTGGACTTGACAATCATGTCGTCCACGTACACCTCAACTTCTTTGTGGATCATGTCATGTAATATCGTGGTCGCGGCCCGTTGATATGTAGCTCCAGCATTCTTTAACCCAAATGGCATCACTCTACTCTGTAGCAGGTGAGGTCCCCCACGGGTGGTGAAGGCAGTCTTTTCCCGTCTTCAGGTGCCATCACTATCTGATTATAGCCTGAGAAGCCATCCATAAACGAAAGCAAAGCATGCCCCGCTGTGAAATCTACCAATTCATCAATATGTGGCAAGGGAAAGTCGTCCTTCGGACTAGCTCTGTTTAAATCCCTGAAATCCACGCATACCCGGATCCTGCCATCCTTCTTCGGCACG
>JAPPVO010006072.1:0-13503 GCA_030407325.1 Camellia japonica | reverse complement strand
GTCAAAAAAACCAAATAAACCAAAAGCTTTTCCTAAACCAAACTTTTTAGCCCCAGGCTAAAATAGCCAAAAAAGCCAAAAAGCCAACCCACTTCCCAAACCAAGCCTAAGATAAAATATAACATTCAAATTATATTATTTCATTTTTTTCTTAAAAAAATAAAAATTCTTCCCAAACTAAATTAATTTAGCCAGGCTAAATTAACAAAAAAGTCAGGCTAAAAAAATTATTCCCAAATGAACCCTTATTTAAGAGCATCTCCAATGGTATGCTTTATAACTTGCTATTGATATATTATGCCTTGAAACTATTGTTACGAATAAATTATATTTGTGTATTTAACAACAAACAGAAAAAATAAGAAAATGAGAGAGATTGTTTGATTACAGAAATCAAACCAGAATATAAAATAAATAAATAAAAATAGATTTTTATTTTGTTACAAAAACAAAGTCAAAATCTGAACTAGAAAAATAATAAAATAGAAAGTAAATTAATTACTTACCAAATTAATTTCTTGAACAAATTTTTGATCAAGTCTAGTGTTTAACATTGTGTCCTTGAGACAGATTCGTCCTCTCCACGGTACTTTCAGATTGTGGACGTCTATCTCCCAGGATAAAATGATCAGCAGTAAATAGTAGCAACACTACAAACTACTCACACAGCGAACACACTTTGTGTTTACACTCTTTCTCACAGGAAAATAATGCAGCAAAATGCAGAGAGAACAATAGCAGAATTTAGGACGAAAATTTAAGTAAAAAAACCAAATAAGAGACTGCCTATTTATAAATGGAATGGTGGCCTTTCAGTTTGAATTAAACAGGTACCAAACCTGTTTGAACAGGTACCAAACCTGTTTAGTTTAAATGAACAGATACAAACCTATTCAGTTTGAATTTTGAACAAATATGGGTTTGAACTGAATCTGTTCGGACAGATAGAAACCTGTACAGAAATTTGAAGAGGTGCAAACAAATTTAAATTCAAAAATTAAAATTACACTGGACAGATTTTATTTTACCAAAAAATAAAATAAAATTCAAATGTTTATGGCCCAAAAAGATAAGTATTGGGCCGGACAAGCCCAACCCAACCTTACACCACGCACCTGCGCTGTTAGGACCCAAACCCGCCCCGATAGGTTTAGCATCATGACCGGCCAGTCATCATAGATTACCTACGGCCTCCATACAAAATAATCTCTTAATATAAAGTACGGGGCTTAGTGGAAGTTTAAAATGACATAGATTTATCTATTGAGCTGTGTGTATATATAGAGAACTGGTATAATAAGTAAAGTTTTGTTCCAAAAGTATATCCACCGCAGTCATACAAAATTCATGTCTTACAAAAATGCAACCCCAACTATATACAAATATAAAATCATTGAAACACACAAAAAGGGGTTTGACTAGCAAGGCTCCACCCGAGCCTGGTTACTTCGGTTGAAAGCTCCTCAAAAGGATGACCTGGGTAGACACGAGGCTTTCCTAACTCTATTGTTCAGCTTGCCCACCTACATATATATATATATATAAATAGTGAGCTAGAGCCCAATGAGTAATAACAGAATAAAGAGGTTATATGAATGAAGTTCGATAACATTACAAATGTCAATCTTAACATCCATAACCATTTAAAACAAACATGTGGTACATTCGATAGAGTAACAATGTTTTAATAACAATAGGACCTCAAGGGTCATTATATCATAGCCAATGTGACCATTAAGGTCTAACAGCAAAGATTTCCATATTTTAATTATCCAATGGGCCACTGTATACACCCTATTTTTTATCGCCCTTAAGACTTGGGCGCCACTGATTGCTTACTTAGTAATGAAAGTTGTGCAGTGCAAAAGTTCGATTTCTTTGGCAAGGACAGCGTCAAATCCCAACCTCACACCCCTTTTTTTGGACCAAAACGATTTTGACCAAAAGATTTTAGATCTTAAAACCCTCTTGTTCAAAATATTTTTGAAAAAGTTTCTACGATATTCCGAGGCTCGCATTTTGTTAAATGTTGCACTTTTCGGTAAACCGAACAAGGACAGAGCGGAAATAAATGGAAGAGAGGTGAAATCTTTGAAAAAATCTTTAAAACATCTTATTTATAGGTTTGGAGTTGAAGAAAATTGGAGGAGAGGGAAGAAACCTAGTTGGGGAAGAAGTTAGGCACAAACCGTTAAGAGAGAGTTGAGCAGCCCTCGCTAAATCAGGCCTATCCTTTTGTACACTTGGATTTCAGCTATGAGGCCACCACCATTGGAAATTAGACTTCCGGGGCTTCATTTTACATTCAAGAATCTCCTAAAGCCGAGTCCGGATAAGGGAGCTATGGCTGGTTGAAGTTGGACATCAATCCGGTTAGGACCGAAACTGAGCAGTCTTCACTAAAAGAGTCATATCTTTTTGTACACTTGGAATTTTGATGTGAGGCTTCCTCCATTGGAAATAATACTTCCGGGGATTAAATTTAGACTCAAGAATGACCTGCAAAGGAGTCCAGATGAATGAGATATGCCCATTTAAAGTCGGGCTTGAAAAGTAGATTTTTGTGGTCGGCTACAGATGTGGCCTGGTGGCCGGTTGGCCAGGGATGAGGTTTTTCGGCCATCAATGGTGGCCATTGGCCATCAGTGATGGCCGGTCGGCCATTGGTGTCCAAAACTCAGATATTTTGCAGATATTTTCCTCCAACTGTTTCCAAATTGCTCCAGCTGTCCCTGAATTGATATTTTCGACCAAGGCTCTTGTATTTCTATATATAGAAGGCCTGCTCTATTTTTTTCAAGGTTGAAAAGTTTGGGAGCCTCTCTCTCTACAATCCTCTCTCTCTATAATTCTCTCTCTTTAGATTCTCTCTCTCTTGCCCTTTTGTGCATACAAGTAAAGATACACTTCTAGTTTTCCTATCAACCCTTAACCAAAGTTGCTTATCTTTGGGCTGAGGTTACTTGGGACCCTCTTTGAGCTCTAGAAGGTGGTTTTGGCTTGATTTGGTGCCTCATTTGTGCTTATTTTGTGCTTTGACTCCAAGAGGTATATTACTTGCTTTGCTAGCTTGTTTTGCATACTTATTTTCCCATCTTTTCAAACTGTTTCTGGCCTAGTTTTCAACTGTAAAACCTCTATTTTTATGACTTAAAAATGGTGGTTTGAGGCTATTTTGAGTTAGGGGGTGGTCCACTCTTCTTGTCTTTTTGCTTGTTAAGCTTTTATACTTTTGTTCAACACTTTCAAACCAACTTTTTTTGGCCTTTTAACCACTGAATTTCAGAGGTTTTTCAGTGGTGAAAAACATGTTTTGAAGTCCAAAATTGGAGGGGTTAGCCTCCCCTCCTTGTATCTTGCTTGTATGCCTAGTTAGCTCTACATGTTAGCATGTTTTTCTAGCTTACTTTAGCTTAAGTCCAGCATGTTTTTGCCTCTATTTTGGACTGCTTAGGCTCTGTTTTGGGCCGGTTGGGTCATATGAGTCTTGTTTTGCATGATTGTAGTGTAAAGGGCTTCACTAGTTTGGTGTTTTAGGCCTTTAAACATCATTTCCTTGAGTTGATTGCATGTTTTTTAGTATTATTTTGCATGTAATTTCAGCACCTTAATCTCTGCAACCTCCTTCATTTTTTCACTTTTTCATTTGTTTTAAGGGTTGTTTCAACCTTAGGGTTGTTTAAGCTTGAGGTTGAGGCTCATGCTTAATGGTTTAATCCTCCTTTGAGGGTTCATTACCAACAACATGAAGCTTCCCTCATGCCTTGAACTACCCCTTGGTTGACATTTCTTTCACTTTAGAAGACACTCACCAATGGACTTAATCGATTAAAGAATGAATCGGTAATGTAAAATGAGTAAACAAAATGAATAAGTAAAAGAGGCAAGATAAGCATCTTTCATGTTGCATTGCATGTGTTCGAATCGGACGTTAATTCGAACGCAAGGAAAATGGGACATTTCATACTCAAAAGTGATGAAATGTGTCACTTTCCTTGGTCTCCATTGCCCTTGATCATACATGATAGGGTGGTGGTTGTTTTGGTCTTATTTGTGCATTCATTAAGCTTGTACAAACTTGGTTCCTTAGCCATCATGCATGGAAATTGCTTGGTTAATGGTTTGAGGACCAAGAGTTACATTTCTTTGAGCTTGTGTGATGATAAGGAGGGTGACAGTACACACACTCCTTGAGAATACACTGCTTTGCCTCTGTTTGCTCTCTATTGCAAAAAAAAAAAAAAAAAAAAGTTCGGGGCAGGGGTAGCCGACTGGCCACCAGCAGTGGCCGACAACCACCATTGGTAGCCGACCAGCCATCAATGAAGAAAGTTGCTCAGTGTGTTCCTAAGGTGGAGCAGAGGTGTTATGGAAGTTGGTGCAATTTTCAGTGATAAAAAATGTGCAAACAGAGGCTGCAATGGCAAGGCGGTGGTGTAGACACCCCATTTTTGACCGACCTTAAGACTCAGACGTCACCGATTGAGCGCTTGGTGATGTTGCATGTTGTGCTCGTTCTGAGGTTGCGGAGTCCTAGCTGCGAGCCTTGCCTCCAGACTTCCGGACTCTTTTGTGCTTTACCTCGGTTTGCGAACCAGGCTCCGTTTTCTCTTCTCGAAGGGAGGGAGAGGTCTTGTAGATCATCTCTCAGTGGCCGTAGGCTATGTTCGTGGTCGTAGGCCATTTTTCCCGTTTGGAGCCCGGTTTTCGATTTTTTCGGAGCCGACGGCCGTGTGCCTCGGTTCGGGACCGCTTAACCACCTCCGTTTGCTCCGGTTTTTGGCATGCATCTCATTTACTCCCTTTTGAGGGACACTGTGGTCCGAGAGACCGACTTCGTGGTCGAACACCACTTCCGGTGCCTAACAGTCAGTTTTCGGGGCCCCAGGCTGCGCGTTTCGGCCCCTGAACCTTCATTTTGCATCGGTTTGGGCTCATTTTTGGCAGGGACCTCTGTTTCATTGTTAGAAAGGTCGTAGAAGGGTGGGAGGCCAGTAATTGTTCTGACAACCAGTTTTATTCCTCCATCGCCCTCCGTCGCCCGTTTTTCTCACTTGGAAGCCAATGTTGACCACCCTAAGGCCACTTTTTCTTGCCCTAAACCACATATTTGTGTTGTAGACACCTGGGAGGCCACCAATATCACATGGCGGCCAGTAATTGTCATTGACCCTTTTGAACCCCTCCAAAAAATGGCCTTTTCTCTCTCCTGGTTCACTGTCTCCAGTTTTTGGCCACATATCTATGTTGAGCACACATGGGAGGCCTTCTTTTTGGCATGGCCGGCCATTAATCCTTCTTGACCTTTTTGACCCTTGGCCGGCTGGCCATGGGAAGGGCTGGTCGGCCACCTGCAACCTAGATAAGGGGCCGGCCATGATCCTCTCTGATGGCACATTACAAATACACATTTTGTTTTCCCCCAGATTGTGTATTCGGGGGGCTGCAGTTTTTGGGGGAAATTTGAATTCATTTCCCTCCCTTTTTCCCCCTTTTGCCTATATATACAGGCCCTCCAGCTCTCATTTGGAGGGTTAGAAAAACTTGCTTTAAGCCTCTTATGTTGGAGCCCCCCCTCTCTCTTTACACTTCAACCCTCCAAACCTCCTAAACCTTACACCATTTCTACACCATCACCTAGCATCACACCACCACTCCATTCCAGAAGCTTGGAGGATCTTCTCAGAGCTTAGGAGGCATCTTTTCTCAAGCCAAAAAGCTGTCAAAGATTAGGCTACAAGGGTAAGCACATTTCTCATCTTTTTGGCCTTATTTTGCTCAATATATTAGCTTCTCTTGCTTGCATTTTTGGGCTCCGACCCTAACTGTAAAACATCATATTTTGAGGCCATTTTCATGTTTGTTTAAGGGTCCTTCCCTGTTTAAGGTCCCTAGCCACCACTTGCCTCTTTACCTCTCTTGTATGCCTATTTCTTGTGTAGTATTTTAGGCCTATATGTAAACTGTTTTGAGGCATGTTGTAAACTGAAAAGTAGCTTATTTTGAGCCCTTCTTCAACATTGTTGAAGGGCTCATCACTGTTTGAGGCCTCCATCTGTCACTTGCCTTTATATCCCTCTTTTGGCCTTATTTTTGCATGATTTGTTAGCCTCTTGTGCTTCTGTTTTTGGGCTCTGGTCCGAACTATAAATACCATATTTTGGGCCCCTCTTCAACATTGTAGAAGGGCCCTTCTCTGTTTGAGGTCAGCAGCTGCTACTTACTTCATTATCTCGCTTTCGGGGCCATTTTTGCACGCTAGCTTAGCCCCATTTGTGTTCACTGTTTGGCCTTGCTTAAAACTGTAAATATGCTTGTTTTGGGGCTGTCTTGATTCTGTCTTCACACTTCATGTTCAAATAATGCATGCGTTGCATAGCCATAGGTCATTCCATGTGCCTAATTTCATGTTTCGGGATTCATTTCATGCATCGGGTGTCATTTGCCATCTTTCGGGGCTGTTTGCATCACTTATTGCCTCTGAAATTTGCATGCTAGTATGTCATATTCCATGTCTTGCCATGTGTCTTGTTAGAGTGGCATTCGGTGCCTTAGGGTCGGTCCTCGGTTTGCGTACACGTGTGCACGCATTTCGAGTTGTAGACACCCCATTTTTGACCACCCATAAGACTGGGGCACCTTCTTTTCAAATTGAAGCTTTAATTCCAAACTTTACCCTTTTTTGGCCATCACTAATATTTTATTACTTTATAATATTTTATAATTTTATACATGTGTGTGTATTTATTTTATGTGTGTTTTATATAAATTAATAAATATTTGATAAAAAAATATTAATCAAAAATTAAAAAAAGAAGAAAAAAATAAAAAAAAGAAGAAGAAGAAAAGAAAAATTTGGATTCAACGTATATATTATAGATAATATCTTATCATTATTTGGTTAAAGGCTCATTGTAATGAATCAGGGAGGGGAGACAAGCATAATTGGAGTGGGCGGTGGAGGAAATAAAAAAAGAAAAAGGGAAAGTTTATCATCTATAAAAATCTAACATCACTCAAAAAAGGAGGAGGGGAGTGATATTGCAAAAAAACAAGAGAAAGGAGAAAAGAGGGGGATGACTAACTTCATATATACACGGCTTCACGGCTTTACAGGAGGAGGCATATAAGATATTGATAGCTTACAGGAACAAAAAAAATATATATATATATATTGATAGCTCTCTCTCTCTCTACGATCTCTCCCTCTGAGCAGCACTTGGCAACCCAGCTAAACGACCCAAACACTCATACACCAAACCCATCACCCTCTCTTCTCGGCAGTCCGAACCACCCACCTGCACTCCACCACACCAGCACACCCATCAACTTCATCACCACACTCACAGACCCATCACCCACACACAAACACACCCAAAACCCAACTCTCATCTCCCTCTCGGCACCTTCCTCCATCTCCCACCGCAGCAGCAGCCACCCACGGCAACTCTGCCAATCCATACACCATCAACCATCCACCAACCCAGCTCACCATCCCCCACGACACACCCAAAAACTAGACCAACCTCCCTCTCTCACATCCAGTAGCCCACGGCAACCAAGCTCCACCAACCTCTCTCTCTCTCCTCACCCTCGGCTACACCACAAACCATCCCCTCACACACCACTGCCGAACCAACCCAGCCACACAACCACCACACCACCTCTCCCTCTCGGCACCTCTCTCTCTCTCTCCCTCACTCTCGGCTACACCACAAACCCACCACCTCATATACCCACGGCAGCAAACCCATCACAGCACACTACACACACAGCAGCAGCACCCACGGCAACAAACCAACCCAGCTACACACCCTCCATACCACCCTCTCCCTCCTAGCTCTCTCTCTATTCTCTATCCTCTCGGACCACCCAAACACACCTCTCTTCTCACTCTCTAACCAACCCAGCACCCTCTCCCTCCTAGCTCTTCTCTCTCTAAACTCACAAACCCACCCAGCCCATACACCAACTCACCACCCGACCACATACAACACACCCACTTCTCTTTCTCTCTCTCTAGAGACCCACTTGCACACCACCACCCCCACACACCCTACACCTGCAGCATACTCACCACACACACCACATCAAACATATACACCACTGCCGAACACACCCACCAACCTCTCTCTCTCATCCTCGGCAACACACTCACACACCCACCAACCTCTCTCTCTCATCCTCGGCATCAACCTGCTACACCCCACCAGCAGCACCACCACCACGACTACTCCACTGCTGAGCCACCACTAGCAGCTCACTGCCGAGCCACCACTAGCAGCCCACTACCGAGCTACCACCGGAAGCACCACCAACTACTCCGTTGCTACGCCGCCACTCCGCTAGCCGAGAGCTTCGATCCACTCCGAGATCTACTTCGCGCCAAGTTTGCACCTTCATATTGAGGTAAAGTTTCTTTTTTTTTATTATTTTATTTCAATCCCTGTGCATCTTTTTTTATATTTTTCATTTCGATTTGGGACTGTTTTGGAATTGTTTTTCAACATAGAAACTATGTGATTTGAAGTTGTAAAAGTGGGGAGGGTTCGCTATCTTTCCTCATAATTCCAATCTCTTTAATTTCAGCACATTCGTATTTTATTTGGGGGCTGTTTAATTTATTTCAATAAGTTTGTTGTACATAGTTTGTTTATGTTATATTAACCAATGAATCAATTAATCAATCTTGCATAACCACCTCTGCAATCCCCCTCCATTCTTTACTTATTAAAAAGTTATGAAAAAATGAAGATTGTGATTCAAGTATAAGAAAGGAACTCTTCTATGCTTAATGGTTTAATTTCTTTGGAGGTTCACTACCCAAATGTATACATGTTCTTATACTAAAGCACAATCATTTTTCATTTCTCTTTAATCATCAGTGTGTCTACTTTTAATTGATCATTGGAAATCACCAAGGAAAGTGTCATTATCACTCATTCTTAAGATTCAAGTCCTTATCGCTCACTATGGGTTTATCTGAGTCATTATCACTCTTCGGAGTTTGACCAGTCCTTGTTGCACATCTTGAGCTTGACTTGAAATCCCTAACTTGTACATTCTCACTCATTATCAAGATTCAAGTCCTTATCACTCAAGTTTGGGTTTTTCTGAGTCATTATCACTCTTCGGAGTTTGACCAGTCCTTGTTGCACATCTTGAGTTTGACTTGAAATCCCTAACTTGTAAATAAGCTTGACTCTTCCTTTGTGATTTCCTCTGAAGAAAATAAGGTTTATTCGGGTTAAGTCAACACTGATTTTCCTTTATTGCATTTCAGACTTAGTGGATGTAAATATCACTTTTGCACAAACAGGAGAAAAGATAAAGAAATGGACAGGTAATAAAAAAGGCTAATAAAATTGGTTTAAAATTGATTACAACCCACCTAAAAACCAATATGATTATTTGAATTCGGTCGGACGTTATACCGAATGTGTCAAGGCTTGCCTTATTGTAATAAATTAGACAGCCCCTTTCATTTTTTATTCATTCGGTTTTGTAATAATTATTTATTCGGACACTTGGACATTCGGACCCTCCTGCGTGAGGGCGTATTCATTCATTCGGACCCTCCTGCGCGAGGGCAAACAAACTTGTAATAAGTGTGCGTGCGTGTGTGTGTGTATGTCTTCCAACCCCACGTCTTTCTCCCTTTTATTTATCAGCTTATGATGGTTAGTTTAGAGGCATCATGTTTAATTTAGCATACTCATGTTTGCATCCACTTGTCTTGCATGCATAAAAGTTCGGCTCATCATATTATTGCAAATGTCAAAATTCAAACTCTTTACTTGGATACGTGCGCTATTACATGCCTTGAATTGACTCACATGCCATGTTAGTAGCCGAGCTTAGTAATTGCATATTGTATGTGTTGCATTAGTCATAATACATAATTAGGATCATACATTTTTCTCTAACTAGTTCTCTTTTTTTTGGCTCGGAGTACGAGGTGAGTTTTTATGATTTAGCATATTGCATGTGACTGCTGTTACATCAAACACACTACCATGAGGCTAATTGCTTAAGTGATAAACTGTTTGAATGCCTGTGGATGAAGGCTATTCACTGACATTGGGATACTTTGATTCATGTATATATATGAGATCACTTTTTCAAGTGATGCATATTCAAAACATTTTTTCAAAACAAACATGCAATCAAACGTTCCAACTGTTCGTGAAATTAGTCTATACTTGTATGTTAGAGATAAAATAAGAACATATATTGTACATAAGAATCACATCATAATTAGTAGAGGCCGATCTTTGATCGGGTGAGTGGGGTGCTCATTATTGACCTTCCCCTCTCATACCTAAGTTCCCGAACCAAGACACTTTGGAAACGACGGACTAATGGCCTTTGGCACGAGTCACGGGTTTCCTAAATTTCTCATAAATATTTAGGTGGCGACTCTGAAATCTGGCAAAGCAGTCCATTTTTGGCATTTGATTCAAACATCGATTTTCCAAAAATAATTGCCGGATTTGGACTCTTTTTTGTGTTTTCACTGTTTCACATTGCACTTGTGAAATCAGATTCAGAACCAACACACAAGTGGAGTCCGAACTGTAAGGGCTATTTCATTCTTCCGAAAGGGGGCGCGAAAAGCCGAGCTACAGTTTCTGGCGACTCTGCTGGGGATTTAGAGAACTTGACTTGAAATTTATGATGTGAATTTTTATGTACATTTATATGTTCTTTGCATTGCATTTGCATTGGTGCGCCTAAGTCCCTGTGTTTGCCATCTGTTATTCCTGGACGGTTTGCCGGAGGCTTGCCTACAAAGCTTGCCAAAAGGCTGACCGGTCATGGGCTCTGTCAAGTTGGGAACACAACCCTTGGATCTGGATTACCGCTGTACCGTTTGATCCTCCTTTCACTTCTCGGTGTTAGGTGTGAGAGGTATATTAGGTAGTCTTGCTGAGGTACCCTTTTTGACCAATCGGCCTAGCTGCATATAATAAAGCCATAGTGACTATTCCAACTTAGGACAGGATGCCACCCATTTGTAGGATGTTGTGAAGCCGCTTGTTTGAATAGTGAACCCTAGATCATTTCAAAAGCTAGGAAGGATAACCCACCTCCATAGGGGTGTTTGTTCTCTTTCCTGCTATGTGTTCTGTGTAATTTATTGGATCTATACAGGGGTTCTCAAATTCTGAACAGTGGTTCAGGCATTTCAGTTTGTGGGATTGAGTTCAGTGTGTCAGTATGAGGTAGCAGTACTCAGTGATCAGTTGAGTCGAAACGCTGCTAAAATTCTAATTGGGGGGTCCCATTGTTTTTTTTTAGTTTGAAAACATGCTTCAAAAAAAAAAAAAAAAAAAAAAAAAAAATCATCAAATCATTTGTTTGTGTCGTTTTAGTAATTGTTGTTTTTCAAAAAAAAAAAAGGGGGTTTGTTTTCTTTTATAATGTGTTTTTGTTTTTCTTGAGTATATATATTAACAAAACAAAAAAAAAAATCATTGATTATGTTGTTTGAGTAATTGTTGTTTTTACAAAAAAAGAAAAAAAAGAAAGGGTTTGTTTTCTTTTATAATGTGTTTTTGTTTTTCTTGAGTATATATATTTAAAAAAAAAAAAAAAAAAAATATCATCATTGATTGTGTTGTTTGAGTAATTGTTTTTTTACAAAAAAAAAAAAAAAATGAAAGGGTTTGTTTTCTTTTATAATACAAAAAAAAAAAAAAAAAAAAAAAATCATCAAATCATTTTGTTTATGTCGTTTTAGTAATTGTTTGTTTCCAAAATTTTTTTTTTTTAAAAAAAAAAAACAAAAAAAAAAAAAAATGGGAATGGGGTTTGTTTTCTTTTGTTCATATAAAATGTGTTTTTGTTTTTTGAGTATATAAAAAAAAAAAAAAAATTCGATATCCCACAAGTCCACCAGTGTAAATAATAGAACTTGTGGGATACCCGACCATTTCTGTAATTGGGGAGTGACCACCTGTTGATGCTTAATTTGAATGTTGTGGATGGCCCACATGTTGACTGGCAATTTGAGAATGGTTTTATTTTGAGTTCTGAATTGAGTATTGAATCTAAGTTTGATTCCACCAAGTTTGTAGAGTTGGGATCAGACTCGAGTCATCCTAGTGAGTCAAAGTCTGTTGTTCAAGAGTGCTAAATCTAGACATTTATGTCCTGTCTGGATCTTCTTTGTCTTTTTCTTTTGAGTCTGTTGTCATTGCTGAGTCATAGTCTCTTTCCAAAAAAAAAAAATGCCATAGAGTCTGCCTACTTCTCTGTGCCTTTAAATCATTGCCTTGACCAAAGTTTTTGAAAACTTTTTCCAAAACTCTGATAAAAACAAAGAGGAAGAATTTCCTCGGGATTTGCAAATTTTGATCAACTGAGAGGAAGAGAGGTGTGCTAAGCCTTTGATGAATAAAATCATTTTTGTTGATGTGGGTACTGAGAAGGATCCTGGCTTGGTCCAAATTGGTTCTATCTTGTCTTCGTAAGAGTACGAGTGATTAGTCACTTTGTGAAAAGATTTCAAAAAACTGTTTTTGCGTGGTCCTACGAAAACATGCCTGGAATTGATTATACAGCATAGGGTCCCTCTTGACTCAAGGTCCGACCTCCTTAGCTCCTTAGCTTTCAAACCATGATTCGAAATATTCAATGATCAACCAAAGTGTAAGACTTGCATAGCCAAATTGGAAATAGCTCTTGAACTAGAGGCCATGATGTGATTCAAATGGAGGCAGCCCTTCAACTAGGGGCAATAAGGTCGAATGTGATTCAGATTTGAAACAGCCCTTGAACTAGGGGCAAAAGTGTGAGGCTTGCATAGTTGAAATGGAGGCAACCCTTGAACTAGGGGCAATAAGGTACCACCCTTGAGAGGCTCGCTGGCCGAAAACCCGGAAGGGCGACCCAGGCAAAAGTTAGAGCACAAAAAAATAAAAAATAAAAAATAAAAATAAAAAAATGAAAAGCTCGCAAGGTTGAAAACCCGAAAGGGCGGCTTTGGCAAAAGTTAGAGCGGAAAAGGAGAGTGTCAATACCCGAGTGAACCTTAGCCAGAACTATGTAGGACCTGTGATTCAGATTGGAAACAACCCTTGAACTAGAGGCAAGAAGGTCAGATGTGAGTTAGATTTGAAGCAGCCCTTGAACTAGGGGCAAAAGGTTGGATGTGATCAAAGAGTTAAAACTGAATCGTTTCCCAATGAAGACCGCCTAGAAAGGCAAACCCAGAAGTTGAGAGAATGAATTTTATTATTGAAGGACATCAAGTTCCTATCCACTACACTAGGGGCAAATTCAGTACTGGTCAAGTGTAGCAGTCGTTCTTATAGATGGCCTACAGATTTCACACCCAATCAACATGGACAAATGAACATGAAAGTAACCCTTGAGAGGCTCGCTGGGCCGAAAACCCCGAAAGGGCGACCCAGGCAAAAGTTAGAGTAAAAAAAAAAAAAAAAAAAAAAAATGATGAATGACAAAAATATATAGAAAAGAAAAAAAAAATGAAAAAAT